>JAHHZJ010000133.1:0-44273 GCA_021437245.1 Aegilops speltoides
AGCCCGTGGAGGATAGAGGAGGTCGACGGTGGAGATGAACAATAGCTCGTGGAGTCCCGTCTTACGGTACGCCACACCCCTTCTGATGAACAGGAACCCCATTTCGATCGTAGCGCTCCACCACAAGTCTGTTTCCTCCGTTTTGCGGCACGCCACACCCCTCCCGATCAACAGGACCCCGTTTCGACTATAGGCACTCGAACACAAGTTCGTTTCCTCCGTTTTGCATTACACCACACCCCTCCCGATGAACAGGATCCCGTTTCAACTGTGGCCGGTCGAACAGAAGGTCGTTCCTCCGTTCTGCGGTATGCCAGGCCTCGTTTCAATCGGTTGTTCCATCCAATCCAGTTGGCTCCCGATGAACACGACGACACAGTTTCTCCATTCTGACCCAGCCGGTTGGCTGTCGATGAATAGGACACGTTGCTGCCTCTCCATGTACACGAGGTATGGCCGTACGTATGCGCGAGTAGGCGTTCGAGACCCCACCCGTATGTACGTACGTGGATGTATTTACTTTCATGCACCATGGCTGTATGTACGTGTACATGCTACATGTGCGCCTCTACTACGACACGTGCCCTTCCTTACTAGGCCAGAATGACAATGCTATGTATGTGCGTCTCCCGGTTCATTGCTGTAGCCTGCAGACAAACCGGTCGACCAGTATGTACGTACACGTTCGTGACCAGAATGACAACACTACGTATGCTTCGACCAGGCGGGTCTCGTCTGTCAGGCATTTCCTTGCATGCGAAGATGTAGCCTGTGGATGCCAGCAGTCAGGGGGAACGTTTTTTTGTGAAATACGGTAGACCGTCCGGTGGGTCCCTGCTGTTCAGGTGGAGGAATCATTATTTTGCGCGTAATAAGGATGCACTTCCTTGCTGTGGCCGTGGACCCAGCTGTTAGCCTCTCCACGTACAGTACTCTTCTGATGGAAGTCGTTCCTTGACCACATTAACCACGACGTGTCAAGAGCACCAAGGCGGTGGAGGACAGCAAGGCCTAGGAAGGGGACGATGCGGAGCCGGGGAAGAAGCGGCAGTGGATGCCCACACGAAGAGGAGTACGAGGGTTGACTAGTTCGGCTGCGGTGTGAGGCTATCGTCGCCGCAGAATAACAGAGGGTGTGGATGAGTAGAGGGATGGCCTCGCCAGCCAGCGGAGTAGTAGGGGACGGTGAGGCCTCCGCAGCAGCATAGCCGGCCACGTGAGGCAGGAGCACGCGACACGGCCGGCGCTAGCAAGAAGACCAGAGATTGCAGAAGCACTATGGCCGTTGGATGGACATCGTACGATCACTAGAGCTAGAATTGTTCATATTGACTAAGTTGACAAAGCCCTTCATCCGCGTTAGTAGACCCAGAAGTCAGCCTCCAACTATGGTGGGTCCCAGCTAGCAGGGGGAGTATTCATTTTTTTGTGCGTAATAAGGAGTCACTTCGTTGCGAGCGAAGATATAGCTGGTGGGTCTGACCTGTCAGCGGGAGGAACATTTTTTCACAAAATACAGAGGCCCTTCCGGTGGGTCCCAGCTGCCAGGTGGAGGAATCATTATTTTGCGCGTAATAAGGAGGCATTTCCTTGCGTGCGGCCATGGACCCAGCTATCAGCTTCTCCACGTACAGTCCACTTCCGATCGATGTTGTTCGTTGACCATGTTGACCACGCCGCGCCGAGAGCACCAGGGCGGTGGACGATGGTGAGGCCTAGGAAGGGAATGACACGGAGCCAGGGAAGACTCGCCAGTTGTTTCCCACGCGGAGGGGAGTATGGTGGTTTACTGGTTCACCCACCCTCGCCAGAGAATAACAGCAGGTGTGGGTGAGTAGAGGGATGGCTAGGCCAGCGGTGGGAGTACGGTGGGGCTGTGAGGCCTGCGCGACAGCACAGCTGGCCGCGGGAGGAGGGAGCAGGCAGTCCCGTCGGCGCTTGTTTGAGCGGCTGGAGCAAGAAGAGCAGAGATTGAAGAACCACGACGGCCGTTGGATGGACATCAACAGTCACTGCTCTCGTGTGTTGACTAAGTTGACACATCGTTGCATGTGCATCAACCTTTTTTTTAGGAAAGCGTACGCGTCAACCTATAGTAGGCGCACAAGTCAGCCTCAAATCTATGGAAAACAATATACAACCCATCTGCCATTATTTCTAATAATTTACAGCCCACTTGCTAATTAAATATGGATTTTTTGGAGCCCATCTACTTTTTACGAGCATTACAACCCATATTGTGTCCACGGTTAAAAATTATACGAAATTTTGCATATTTCGATGAAGTCAACTTTTTAATCCCAAAATTTTGAGTCACATTCAAACTATTTTGAAAAATAATTTATGTAAATATAAAATCCAAATAATTGTCGAGCATAAAATCAATAGAATTTAAAATCTTGTAACTAAAAAATTGAAACTAATTCCTAGTTTGACGTGTTTTAAAAATGTACATCCCATTTCTCATTACTGATAGCCCATTTTCTGGGCAAACCGAATGAAACTCTCCTCGACTTAAAAGATTTGCAGCCCAGCAGGGTTGACAAAGCAAGTAGGCCTCGTTTGGGTATTTCTTTAAAAAAAGTAGAACTGGGCTAGCCATTTTCAGCAAGGAAAAAAACAACTGGGCTAATGATGTGGTAAACATAAATAAAACCTTGGCTAGACGGGCCACAGCCCCCGCACAGCCCCGTCGTTATCCTGATCCGTCGCTAAAACTAGTATAAATAACAACTGCTTGTTCCTAAAAAAAGTAAATAATAACTGCGCGGCCTACTGGGTCCCTGGTGTTAGTCGCTCGTTGTGTAATTCTCTCGTTTATTGACTATGTTGACAATGGTGTAAGCCCCAAATGTCCAACCATTAGGAGGAACCATTTTTGGGCTGTAATAACGAGGCACTTGCTTGTCGATGTCTACTACACAACCTTCTTCTTGTAGACGTTGTTGGGCCCGCAAGTGCACAGGTTTGTAGGACAAGAGCAAATTTCCCTCAAGTGGTCAACCTAAGGTTTATCAATCCGTAGGAGGCGAGGATGAAGATGGTCTCTCTCAAGCAACCCCGCAACCAAATAACAAAGAGTCTCTTGTGTCCCCAACACACCCAATACTGATGGTAATTTGTATAGGTGCACTAGCTCGCCAAGAGATGGTGATACAAGTGCAAAATAGATAGTAGATATAGGTTTTTGTAATCTGAAATAATAAAAACAGCAAGGTAACTAATGATAAAAGTGAGCGTAAACGGTATTGCAATGATAGGAAACAAGGCCTAGGGTTCATACTTTCACTAGTGCAAGTTCTTTCAACAATAATAACATAGATAGATCATATAACAAGCCCTCAACATGCAACAAAGAGTCACTCCGAAGCCACTAATAGCAGAGAACAAACGTAGAGATTATGGTAGGGTACGAAACCACCTCAAAGTTATTCTTTCGGATCAATCTATAAAAGAGTTCGTACTAGAATAACACCTTAAGACACAAATCAACCAAAACCCTAATGTCACCTAGATACTCCATTGTCACCTCAAGTATCCGTCAGCATGATTATACGATATGCATCACACAATCTCAGATTCATCCAACCAACACAAAGTACTTCAAAGAGTGCCCCAAAGTTTCTACCGAGAGTCAAGAACGTGTGCCAACCCCTATGCATAGGTTCCCAATGTCAATGAAACCCGCAAGTTGATCACCAAAACATACATCAAGTGGCACATGATATCCCATTGTCACCACAGATAATCACGGCAAGACATACATCAAGTGTTCTCATAAAAGACTCAATCCGATAAGATAACTTCAAAGGGGAAACTCAATTCATCACAAGAGAGTAGAGGGGGAGAAACATCATAAGATCCAACTACAATAGCAAAGCTCGATACATCAAAATCGTGCCATAGAGGGAACACGAGAGAGAACACGAGAGAGAGAGAGAGATCAAACACATGGCTACTAGTACATACCTCATTTCAAGGGTGAACTACTCCCTCCTCGTCATGGATAGTGCCGGATGATGAAGATGGCCATCGGTGATGGGTTCCCCCCGCAGGCACCGAACAGGATCCCGAGAGGTTTTTGGTGGCTACAGAGGCTTGCGGCGGCGGAACTCCCGATCTATCTTCTGCTCTGGAAGTTTTAGGGTACGTAGGTATATATGGGTGAAAGGAGTACGTTAGTGGAGCTATGGGGGCCCCACGAGGCAGGGGGTTCCCGGGGGGGCACCCTCGTGGGCAGCCCGTATCTCCCCTGACGTGCATTCTAAGTTCCCTGGGTTGCTTTCCTTCCAAAAATAACTTCTCCAGTTGATTTCGTTCCGCTTTTGACTCCGTCGATATTCCTTTTCCTCAAACACGAAATAGGCATAAAACAAAGAATCGACTGGGCCTCCGGTTAATAGGTTAGTCCCAAAGATAATATAAAAGTGGATAATAAAGCCCAATATTGCCTAAAACAGTAGATAAAGTAGCATGGAGCAATCAAAAATTATAGGTACGTTGGAGACGTATCACTTGCGTACTACCATGACACTGGTGGGTCCCTACTCTCATCCTCTTCATGTACATTCATATCCATGTTCCTCTCGGTTGTTGACAATGTTGACAATGCAAGAGGGTGGCACACCGCTGTCAGCGTTCTGGGAACGAGGGTCCCCAGACTTGCCTGCCTGCGGCCTGCGGCATGGCTCAAAGGAGGCCCAGCACAACCCAACTTCATCAACACAAGCTCAAGACCCTCGATGAGGGGCTGAGATTGCTGGGCGGACGATGAGGAGCTTCTCGTGCACGGCCTCTTCAGGCTGGCTCATGAGGAGGCGGAGAGTTCAAGGCAGGTACCTCGCGAGGTGCCCATGACGCAAGCCATGATTTACCAAGGGCGCCAGTCGGGCGCCAGCCCGCGCAGTGTCCTCCTTTCCTCTTTGGTGCAAAGGGAGCAAGCGCAGGCGAGAGCATCAAGCAAAGGCATCCATTTCGGTGCAACAAGACCAAGACCAGCCCAACGGCCGGAAGGAAGTCATTGTGGAGCCCAAGCCGGTGTCACCACCAGAGCCTTTGACAGGCGAGGACCAACTTTAGTCAAGATAAGTGTACCCGTTGTTCCCCTTCAAAATGGCCAATTGTTGGCGCCCTTCCCGCTCAAATATTTGGGAAGAGGCCTATGGCCTTTGCCTATAAATAGGACTAGCCACCCCCAGGGTAGAGGCAATCTGGACCTGACCTAGCAATCAGGATCGTCACCAAGAAACCAGTAGATAGAGCGATTGAACTCCTCCCAGCAGTTCGTCGCACCAGCCAAGAACAGTCCCCCGCGAGGCTGTTCTGCCTTGTATTGTTCATCATCAAGCCCAAGAGGCAATCCACCACACCACACACTGGAGTAGGGTATTACACCACAATGGTGGCTTGAACCAGTATAAATCTTGTGTCTCTCGTGCTATTCAGTTTGGTAGTTTAGGTCCTAGCGATTCGGCGAGGAGCGAGCCGGTAGAGGGCTAAATCTCCGAGCGCACCTCTGTTGTTCGAACCTCAAGGGTCTCGGAACCCGAATCCGACATTTGGCGCGCTGTAAGGTGTGCGAATTTGCCTTCCGTCGTCCGTTCTTCTCCGACCACCGCATCCATGTTCGACGCTGTCGGGTTTCGCGCTGAGCGCCGAGCCGCCTCGCTTCCTATGTCGCCGTGACGGCTCCTGCCGGCGGGCACCTCGCTGCTTCCGCCACCTACCGGCCAACGCCGCCACCGCCCGCTGGGAACGAACAGCATACATCGTCTCAGCATCCACCCATGAGGCGGAACGGCCGCACTGCCACGCCCTTGCTCACCCCCACTGGTTCTTTGTCACGCGCGCCCCATGCAGCCATGGAGGCCTGAGCTGCGCCATCGCAGCAACGCGAGCTCTGCGCTACCGCCCATCGATGACGCGTTACGAAGAATGGCTCGACCGAAGTCGCCAGCTCATCCGCCGCCGAGGCGCCTCGCTGTCCTTCTCGCTGCACCACACCCCGCCTGCAGTGCAATGAAGCTCTGGGGTGCCTCACCGCCTCAAGAAGGCGCCTGCCCCAAGGCTTGCTGCCCTCGGCGGAACTCTCTTTGCGTCGGCTCAGCGCCAAAGATGGCAAGAGCTGAGCTGCCAAGAAGTCCCACTCCTCGAGAAGCTGCCCGAGCGCCTCGCTCCAAGATGTCAAGACCCTGCTACGCCTCTACTTGCGGCGCATGGGGACCCGCAGACCAAGCTCTCCGGCCGCCTAAGGCCCCTATGGCCACGGCGGGCTGCCGCGCTTCACCTCCGAAGGCAGGCGTCGCAGGGTCAGCAAGTTCAAGCAGACCTGCCTCCTCGCACGACGGCACGGCCGACCGCAGAGTTCCTCCACCCACGAGTTGGGCATCGAGGCTGCCAACAGAGACGAAAAGGTCATGGCGAATCGTTTCCCATGGCGCTCAAGGACGGAGCTCGCACTGCTCTCGAACCGCCCTGTGCACAATCTTCTCTGGGACGAGATCGCACTCCACTTCATCGCCAACTTCCAGGGTACTCGCGACCGGCCACCCGCCGTGAGCGACATGCACCATATCAAGCAGCAACCAGGGGAAACCCTGCAGAAGTACATCCATCGCTTCAACAACGCGCGCCTCAAGATCCCTAGGGTGACGGAGGAGGCCATCATCTCAGCCTTCTCCAACGGTGTGCGTGACGTCAAGATGAAGGAGGAGCTAGCGATGCATGAAGACCTGTGCACCTCCATGGAGCTGTTCAACTTGGCGACCAAGTGCGCCAGGGCTAAGGAGGGGCGCCTCTCCCTCCTCGAGCCGCTGCGCCGGACCCCAAGAGAATAAGCCCAAGGCCAAGGACGTGAAGCGCAAGGGAGCTGCCATACTCATGCCGAGCCAGACACCAGCCGGGCAGAGATCAGCCCGAATCCTCCAAGGGCAGCTGTATGCTGCGTGTACCACGACCTCCACACCCACAACATCAATGAATGCCAAGAGCTCCGGCCAGGCGTGAAGGAAGGGTCGGCAGACGCCCGACCACACAGCAGGGGCTACGGCCGAGGAGGAGGAAGGAATGCGGGGACGTTGGGAAGACCGCGCCCGCGCCAAGGGTGGCGCGACCAACCTCGCGAGGATCACTGGCGGACTCCGCCTCGAGGGAGGCCGGAGGGATCACCCCGCGAGGATCGCCTGCAAGGGAACGATGCCTCCTCTCGCCGCCGCGCAGCCAAGGAGAAATGAAGACCGCCATCGACGAGGGGCCGGGGCTTCCAGAACCACACACAATCGCCAGATCCTGGCGGAGCTCAAGCCCCAGCCTCTCAACAAGATCTTCACAGTTCGCCCGAAGTGAATGCAGTCCTCCCCAAGCTCGAGGCAACGCGCCCTCTCAGGTGGTCGGCATGCGCCATCACGTTCAGCTCAGCGGATCAGCTCAAGTGCGCGGCCGCAGCCGGGGTCCTCCCGATGCTTTGTTCCCCAATCATCAGCAACATGCTAGTCACCAAGACCCTCACCGACGGCGGGGCAGGGCTCAACGTCCTGTCCGTGGAAACATTCAACAATCTTCAAGTGCCCTACAGTTAGCTTCAGCCAACCAAGCCCTTCTCCGGAGTCACCGACGGCTCCACGGTCCCGATAGGGCAGGTCCACCTTCCTGTCACCTTCGGGGCACGCGACAACTACCGCACCGAGCTCATCGACTTCGACGTCGCCCACATTCGCTTCGCCAGACACGCCATCCTGTGGGTACCGTGGCCAAGTTCATGGTCAGAACTCCACCACAGCTACAACATCCTCAAGATGCGTGAAGCGGCGGGGTCATCACGGCCTCTGAAGAGAGAGATGCAATGTGCTCCTAGAGCGAGCCTTTCAGCCGTGACGCCGAAGACCTGCATCAGGGCAGAGGAGGCCCCGAGGCCGCCCCCAAGAAGAAGAAGACATCGTCCGGCCCGGCCCCTCAGGAGGCAGGCTCCTCAGGGCCCGCGCCTGTGGGGAGCCTCTTTCCATCGCATAGGTAAGCGCGCCCGGCGCCCTCCTCAAGCAGGCTCGGGGCTCTCCCCGAGGGCCGCCGACCTCGCCAAGGTCACGAGGGAGGCGCTTGGGCACCACGTGAGGCGCAAGCCAAGCACATTTCCTCAAGAAGGAGCAAGGCAAGGAGGGTTGAACCTCAGGAGTTCATCAAGAAGGCCATTGGAGTTACAGGAGTCAAGGGTCATGGGAGGCAGCCGCCGGGCCATTTTGCCGTGGCCCCCCCATCCAGCGAGGATGGTGGGCTGCACGCTTGCATCGACGCATCGGGCTCAACCGAGCAGCTGCCTCAAGAGCGCCTCGGCCCTCGCGAGTGGGAGGCTGCAGGGTCCGCCCACAGCTACATGCGCATGCCTTACGGCTTGCCGAACGCGGCTGCGCGACCTGGCGCCTCATGAGGGCCATCTTGAGGCTCAAGAGGTCAGGGCTGCAGCCCCTGGCGGAGATGAAGATGGCCCATGATGAGCCGCCAGCGCCCGAGCCTCCCCGAGGCCCCTTGGCCTGGGACTCGTGAGGATCGGCTCCCGCAGCCCACCGGGTCTGCTACCAACACCCCTTCGCCCCCAACATCATCAGTGACATCTTTTAAGTTCAATTTTGGCTGGGAGCGCCTCAGGCCGATTATTCCTGTGCCGCGTGGGTCCGCCTCGCGCATGTATCCCTTTATTTCATGTCCTTAGCTTACCTTATTGGGGGTGCCCCTCTGGCTGCATCATCCCCAAGCCGCTCGGGCCTGACCCAGCGGCATGTACCCTTCTTGCGTTTATCTTAGGGCTATGCTTTCGATCCACCACGCTTGTTATTTGGTGCCTTTTTCTCCTAGGTGTCGGAATCTTGGGCGTTAAAGTGGGGGTGCCTGAGCATCGCGACTCAAATCTCCTACCGGCTCTCCGTCCCTCACCCTCCGGTCTTGTCCATGGCATCGCGACCTGGCATGCCAGCGACGGCTGAGACCAGCCCGAGAGCCAGGACCCAAGGGCGTAGAGTTTCAACATCTAACCCAGCTTGCGCGTTAAAGGGGGGGGGTGCCTGAGCATCGCGACTCAGGGCTCCTACCGGCTCTCCGGCCCTCACCCTCTGGTCTTGGCCATGGCATCGCGACCTGGCATGCCAGCGACGGCTGAGACCAGCCCGAGAGCCGGGACCCAAGGACATAGAGTTTTGACATCTAACCCACTTACTTGGCGTTAAAGGGGGTGCACGAGCATCGCGACCTGTGGCTCCTACCGCTCTCCGCCCTCACCATCTGGTCTTGTCCATGGCATCGCGACCTGGCATGCCAGCGATGGCTGAGACCAGCCCGAGAGCCGGGACCCGAAGACGTAGAGCACCGGCATCTGACCAAATTTGCAGGAACGCACTCGAAGATAAGGCCCAGAGCTAGGCGCAACCCGCCTTTAGGTAGGGCCCCGTGAGTCCCGCTGTCGGTGTCAAAACCGGCGGATCTCGGGTAGGGGGTCCCGAACTGTGCGTCTAGGCGGATGGTAACAGGAGATAAGGGACACGATGTTTTACCTGTGTTCGGGCCCTCTTGATGGAGGTAAAACCCACGCCCCGCTTGATTAATATTGATGATATGGGTAGTACAAGAGTGGATCTACCACGAGATCAAGGAGGCTAAACCCTAGAAGCTAGCCTATGGTATGATTGTTGCAATGGAGGTTATGTCCACGGACTAAAGCCCTCCGGTTTATATAGACACGGAGAGTGCTAGGGTTACATGTAGTCGGTTACAATGGTAGGAGATCTACATATCCAGATCGCTAAGCTTGCCTTCCACGCCAAGGGAAGTCCCATCCGACACAGACGGAGTCTTCAATCTTGTATCTTCGTAGTCTTGGAGTCCGCGGACAATGATAGTCCGCTGTCCGGACACCCCTAGTCCAGACTCCTTAGTAGCCCCTGAACTCGCTTCAATGACGATGAGTCCGCGCGCATAATGTTCGGCATTGCAAGGCGGGTTCCTCCCCAAATAATCCATAGAAGATTGTGAACACGGGATAGTGTCCGCTCGCAAAATAAATTCCACATTCCACCGTAGAGAGAATAAAATGTACACAAGTTCAATCTGGCGACGATTTTGCGGCATGACGTCACACCACTACCAAGCCTTTACTTGAATCGCTTTTTATTATACCACCCCAATAGCTTAGCTAAGCGGTTTCTTGGCACGCCTTGTCGAAGCAGAGATTGTGTTCCCCTTATTCCGGATTCTCATCAATACGACGTGGGTAACCCAACCGCACCATTGATGGTGGCGCTTGGGAGATAAGCGTAGTTTTACCGGGCTAGTGGGGACGATAGTCTTCATCCGCCTATATATAAGGGATAAGGATTCACCTTTTCACCCACGCCTCTTCCTCCTTTGCTTATCCATCTCCGCACTCGAGCTCCAATACCAAGTTTATGATCTCGTCTCAACCTTCTCCGACCATGTCCGGAGCGGGAGGCAGTGGTTAGGCTCCACCGCTAAGGAGGAGCACATCACAAAGTCACAGAGCGCGGATACCTTCCGGTGATATCATGCGCTGGTCTGCCTGACGAGGGGCAGCTCATCCCCACCCCCAGCCCCATGAGAGGGTCGCTCTTCCTTCCCACTTCCTCCATGGATCGGGCTTTCCACTTCACCCCTTTGTCCGGGGCTCATGTTCTACTACGGCCTGGATTTCCATGATCCGGTGCGAACTTCATCCTCAACATCTCGGCATTTATCGCCGTGGTGCGAGGCCTTCCTCTGCATCCAGCCCCACTTCGCTTGTGGCTCAAGACCTTCAATGTCAAGCCGAAGGTAGTGAAGGGCACTCAAGCCGGAGTGCGGAGGCGCCATGTTGGGAAAATGCCCAACGCCCTTGGTTCAAGGGCCTTCGTGGAATTCGCCAAGGGTGGCGGCCGGGTGGTTCTACATCACCGCCCCGAAGTTCAGATCTGGTATCCCTACGAAGCTCACCTCCGGAAAGAGAAGGGCTTGCTGTGGGGTAATTCAAGGAGCCGACGGACTCCAAGCCCTGTATCCGAAGCCGTGAACAAGAAGCTCAAAGCTAGTTAACGTGGTCCAAGTCATGCTCGTCCGGATTCTCCCATGCCAAGAACGGGCATTCAACTGTGGAGTTCGATCCGAACAACACCTGCGTGAGCGGGCTCTTCACACGACGCATTTAAGGTGCCTCGAGGGTGCTGTTTAAGGGCGCCAAGCCCCGCATCCATGACGGAAGATCGTGGATTTCACTCGCAGCGCCCAGCCGACGAGGTAAGTGATTCTACCCCTTTACGGACACTTGTTGTTAATAGTTCGACCCTAAGCCGGTTTCAATCTCCCTTTTCCTTTGACAGAGTGGATGAAGAAGGCCGAGCAGCTCATCTGCGCCTGCTCCCATGCCGAAGACCAGTGAGACGCCTGCCTAGCGGGCTGCTGGTTCCGGCACCGCATGTGGTGCCGGAGAAGAAGGCCAAGAAGGTGGCCACGGGTACTCGAAAGAGTTCCCATTTTCAGGTCTCCGACGACTCCAAGGCGGACTTCTCCCCTGAAAATGAGGAGGAGGAAGAAGACTCTCTCCCAGAGGAGGGAGAGAGAAAGAGGAAGGCCTCCCCTGAAGGGTCCAAGAGGGGAAGAACTATTCCCCCGGACAGCTCCGCCAACACCAACGTTGGCGATGAAGAGTGGCCCTCAAGGGCCAGGCCTCAGGCGAGATCGTAAGCATCCGGATCCCTGAATAATCTGCAATTTCTCTTGTGTCACATAGTGTCCTTCTAATGCCGCATGCTGCCTGCAGTCCGGCCGATGATGATCTCCCCGCTTCATCGAGCGGGTCGTTGGCTCCGTCGGATGTGGATTCCATCCCGACTGCCTCCACCCCTCGCGCCGATGAGGACGCCGAGGTGGGATCCCAGAAAGGGACCCATCAGGAGGAGGCTCCAGAGGCGCCGCAAGGCAGCCTCCCGGACTTTGCACCGGACCCCACACCGGAACCCGCAGTGGTTCCGGAGTCCGGCAAGCGGCCCCTTCGCAAGAAGGGCAAGACCGTGACGCCTTGGCCCCTGGCCCAACCGGAGCGTCGGACAACTTGTTGGAGGCACTCAAAGGCGCTTCCATCAGGAAGAACACCGCACTATCATGGAGCGGTGATTCGAAGGTTCACCGCCAAGAGCGGGCCGACGAAGCCTCGCAGAGCCTTCTAACGGGCTTTGAGGTAAGAAGTTAAAATTATGTAATGTAATACCGCATAGACAGTAGCCCCAGATGCTCGGTTCGGTGTTCGGAAAGAAAAGCCGGACTGAGGATCTAAAAAGATATACACAGGGTTGCTAAAAAGTATGTCAATATGGGTTTGCAGGCTGCGCTCCTGACCTCTGCCGCACTAACTGCGGAGGTCGGTGCATTGAAGCAGGATCTCGAGCGGTCCGAGCAAGAGCTCGGCCGTGCCAAAAAGCAGCTCGAGGACAAATAAGGTGAGTAACACCACTTTGAATAATTACCTTACAGAAAAGGATTTAGGTTGCAAAAAATAACAAGGATAACATGGGCACTGCAGGGGCCACTAACGAGGTGGCAGCCCTGAAGGAGGCTGTGTCCGTGGCTGAACGCAATGCGGCCGTGGAACAGGCAGAGCAAGAAAAGCAGGAGGCGCGGGTGGCGGAGGTGCGGCAAGAGCTCCAGGCTCTCATGGAGAAGCATGAGAGTTTGGAGCGCGACTCAAAGACGCGAGAGTCCGAGCTCGCCTCGGCTCTCGAAAGTGCCAAGTCCACCAAGGCCGAGGCCCATAAGGCCCTTCAGGAGGTTGAGGATATGAAGAAAATAGCGGCGGGTAAGGCATTTTTCATGCAAAGCAAGCATGTTAATGTAAACTACCCGACACTTACCCGACCGGAGCTCTCGAGGCGCTTGCAGATCTGCCTCACAAGTATCCGGCGCCGCATTCTACCGAGGCGAGGAGGGAGCTCAACGGAGAAGGTCTTCCGTCTCAAGTATGCCGAGGCCGGCCATCCGTGCCCCTAGCGACTAGTCAAGCAGCTGGTTGAGCTCCACAAGGTAGCCGAGGAGGCCATGAAGGGCCTCATAGTCCGGCCAGGGCTGGAGAGGCCATGCCCAGGAGCTACTTCGGCCTCGCATGGCGGCTGGTGGATGCGTGCCTCGGGTGGAGGTCATCAAGCGCTCCGCCTGTATTGAGGGTGCTCGTCGGGCCCTTGCCCGCGCAAAGGTGCACTGGGGCAGGCTGGATGCGGAGAAGCTTATCACCGATGCGCCGCCAAATGGGCAAGGAGTATCGACGCCCGAGATGTACTATAAGATTGTCCTGAAGGGTGCCCGCAAGATTGCGGATGAGTGCCCCAGAGATGTAATTATTGAGTAGACTCGCTATGTATTATCCTGTGCGCTGAAAACTTTGTTCATGTGCGCGAAGCAACGCTTGTTTGATTTAAAATATTACCCTCTGTGCGGCCGTTTAGAAAATTTGAGAGATGGCAAGTCGTCGGCTTCAGCCCCCAAGCCATGAGTGCTGGGGTGTTCGGGATAAACTTGAGCACTCTTGTTCCCATTTTTGGGTCCTTCTAGGGAGGCGCTCAACACAACGAACGAGGCAACCGGACTTATAATGCTTGAACACTCTCACTTAGCCATAGAATTCTATAATTTTAAATTTCGGTGAAGCCCCTAGTATCGGAAGACCGAATTGGCGCTTATCCACGCCTTCGTCGTACATTATCCGGTACTTTGCTCGAAGCGGCATAAGTCTTTAGGGACCCAAAAGACCTCTCGAACAGCGACCAGTCTCTCGCCTTATCATGCCAGTCAGTTTTAGCTTTCTCCATCGAGGCGCCCAGCTCAACCGGGCGCAATCGCTGTGGTTCTCCAAAGGCCACCTTAGCCGGCTGAACGGAACGTAAGGCACCAAAACGTGGGAGCCGGGCAAACCCAACTATTGACCCAAGATATGATTCAGAGCCGATTCATATAATGCTATAAGTTCGGGTGCCGACTTGTGAAAGTGTTAGGACTTATCACACCATAATGCGGGGAACATAAGCCCTCGGTGTATTCGGCCGCACTCAAAATATACGGGTGCAAGATGTCATTAATGAACATATGTGTAAAGTAATGCAATAATAGGCAAAAAAATGCTGCATTATTTATTTAAGGAATTCTGCTATGAGTGTGGAAGGATACAAATAGTGCGGTAAGCAAGGGATTGGACTAACTAACATGTCCCCCTCCAGGGGTGGGCTGCGGACTGGTGTATATAATCGAATTTAATGCTCGTAATGGAGACCACCTGAGTGTTTGTCGTAGCCTTTTTCCCTCCCTGGCTGTTGCATCATGAGTTTGGCGGGTTTGCCGCCGGACAGGGCCTCTGGTGAACGGAGTCCTGTGTATACAAAGAAGGAAAATAAATAAAAGAGAGACACACTTTCGAGCCCCTGGTGTGGTCGAGCCGCACTGGTCTCTGTTAGGTCGTGCCCCTCCCCTAGGCCCATGGTATCTCAGAGCGTAATGATGTACGCGGAGGGTTGGTCTTGCAATCATGCGAGGGCTGGGGTTAGCCACATTGCTCTGGCGTGCTCGAACGTGCTGTGGTCTTGGTTGATGTTGCTCCGGCATCGTTTGGCCGAGTCCGCCGCTTAACGCCGGACTCAAAATTGCCTTAGAAGGTTGCTCTCAGACCGCCTTGCGAGAGCCATTGTATGTTACTCCGCTCGGAGGAGTGTTCCGATTTCCGCTGACCGTGATGACTCCACGAGGGCTCGACATCTTGAGCTTGAGGTATGCATAATGCGGCACGCGCTGAACTTTGCAAACGCGGTTCGTCTGAGCAGAGCGTGATAGCGCCGCATAACAGGACTATGTCAAGATTAACTCCTCGCCCGAAATTGTCCGGGATCCGAAGACCACTTCAGCAGTGATCGAGCTGCATAATTGGCCTCAACACCTGGTATGACGCCTTTGAAGGTCGCCTTTGTAGGTTTAACTTGAGGGGTCTATGCCCATCTTTGCGCGACCGTATCCCGATAAAGCAGGTTCAGCACGCCGTCGCCCATCGGGACTCGTGAAGTGAAACCGTCGACGATTGGGTCTAAAACCACGCGCGAATCCGCCATGGCGGATGCTGGTCGGATGGTCTCTTCGATCGAAAGTGATCGGGCAAGAGGACCATGGATTGAACTTCGGGCGATCGGCTCCATCTTATATACGCCCCTTAGTGCACGCCCGCTCCTCTTGGGTATATGGATTATGATATCATGTTTACCGTCCGCACTTGTGGGGAAACCTTACATCCTCTCTGTTCGGTGGCGGGTCTCTTCTCATCGCCGCCACGCAGCCCCTTATTGTTTTCGCAATTAACTTGCTCTGCTCGCTTGAATACCCAACAATCTCTGTTGGTGTGGTTAGCTGGCTTTTCGGGTGCCATGTATCCGACATGAGCGGTCGAGTATTCGGTCCAAATTGGACGGACCGGAGTTGTTCTTTTAAATGGCTTCTTCCACGACGGGTTTAGAGCCTCGAATCCGCATTGATCGCCAGATCCTCCTTGTCATCGCCGTTAACGGCGCTTATTTTTGCTTCGACGCGACCGCCATTGTGGTCCTTAGTGTCCGGACTACCAAAGATTTTTGCCGAGATTGTTGCTCGCGAGCTAGCCACTATCCTCTCCCGCATGAAGCGGGTCATTAATGATGTGAGGGCTGCCATGGATTTGGCTTTTCCTGTCCTAGGTGCCGGGCTAGCCACTCGTCATGATGTTATGTTTGAAGGCTGCGAGGGCCTCAGATCCAGACAATCGATGATTTGATTTTTCTTTGTTAAGAACCGTGTGTAACTATCGCCGATTCGTCTGGCTGCTGAATTATGTGGCTTAGGTCATCGGCGTCTGGTGGCCTCACATATGTGCCCTGGAAGTTGTCGAGGAATGCGGATTCCAGGTCCTCCCAACACCCAATTGACTCTGTGGGCAGGCTGTTAAGCCAATGCCGAGCTGGTCCTTTAAGCTTGAGCGGGAGGTATTTGATGGCGTGGAGATCGTCGCCACGGGCCATATGGATGTGAAGGAGATAACCTTCGATCCAAACCGCGGGGTCTGTTATGCCATCGTAGGATTCAATGTTTACGGGTTTAAACCCTTCAGGGATTTGATGATCCATTACTTCGTCAGTGAAGCATAGAGGGTGTGCGGCGCCTCTGTATTGAGCAATATCACGACGTAGCTCGAGTGAGCATTGTCTGCTATGTTCGGCCCAGCCGGAGTTGTTGTATCCGGCGTGACGGTATTCGTCGTGGGTCGTGGGGCGCCCACGTGATCCGTAGATGGATCTGGATTGCCTTGCTTTGTCCTCCTATATATCTCGCAAGTCCGGCGCGTTCCCTCTTGGCTTGCTTTTGGAGCGATGCCGGGTACGGTCTTGGTGGAGGGCCCGATGCCTCTCTGTCGCGACCACGGGTGGTGGGTCGGCCGTATGACAGCGCTGGTGATGAAGGTATGTATGCTTCTTCCTCTAATCGGGGGAGCAACTTGCGTTTTGGGTAACTCTTGGAGGGGCGTTCGAGTTCATACTCTTCGGCCGCGAGGACCTCGGTCCATCGATCGGCCAACAGGTCTTGATCAGCTTGAAGCTGCTGCTGCTTTTTCTTTAGGCTATTTGCCGTGGCCATTAGCCTGCATTTGAAACGCTCTTGTTCGACGGGATCCTCGGGCACGACAAATTCGTCGTCGTCGAGGCTTGCCTCGTCTCCGAAGGGAGGCATGTAATTATCATCCTCGACCTCTTCGTCTGCCGCTCTCTCGCGAGGGCTTGCTTCTGCATCCTCCTGCGCTGAATCTTGCTAGAGGGGATTGTCTTCGGCACTGTCTGGGTGTTATTATCTCCTGTGCCGGAATCTCCATTCTTGCTGTGGCGGGATTTAGAGCGGCGCCGCTGACGTCGGCGCTTGGGCTGTTTCTTTAAGGAATCTGCCTCCGCTGCTTCTTCGCCGTCCCCATCTTTTGGGGTGTCCACCATGTATATGTCATATGACGAGGTGGTCTTCCAGCGCCTGTAGGCACCGGTTCTTGTTAAATCTCCCGCATCGCCGCCCATACCGTCGATGTCTTCGGAGTCATAGTCTAGCATGTCGGTTAGATCGCCGACAAGTGGCTACAAAGTGGGAGGTGGGTGGGCTTTGAATTTCTTCGTCGTCTGCATCCCAACCATCTCGCCATAATCCGCCAGGCTCTCCGGATAGCGAGAGATGTTTTAGCGAATTTAGGATGTCGCCAAAGGGTGAGTGTTGGAAGATGTCTGCGGCAGTGAACTCCATGATCGGCGCCCAATCAGATTCGATTGGCGGTGGCGTAGGAGGTTCGAGTCCGCAGGAGTCCGCACTCGGAGTCACGAGCTTTACAAGGACAAGGTTAGTGTTCGCTCCATCGCCATGGAAGGTGCAGCCCGAGGCGGTGTCCAGCCACCGGTCCTGATCTGGCGACCGCCCGGACCGAGGGCCGGAGCGGATTCTGCAAGCGCCACCAAGGCACCGTTGGCGGCAGAGCTAAATCATGCCCATCGTGATGAAGACGGCACGCCGGTTGGGGCTCGAGTCCGCTAAAGATCAAGTCCCCACGGATGTCGGTCGTGAAGTTTAGGTTTCAAACGACTCGACGGCCGGGGCGTAGCTTCGATCTGCTCGGATGGCCAAGTGAATTAGCCCAGAAGCGAAGCCAACGAATCTGAAGATCTGTCCGGGAGAAAAGTCTCACCGGACGGCGTTGTTGTTGATTAGAGGAGCCATCAAGCCTATCGGTGACGCATACGTAGGAACTCTCAATGAAAGCACCAATGTCGGTGTCAAACCGTGGATCTCGGTAGGGGTCCCGAGCTGTGCGCCTAGGCGGATGGTAACAGGAGACAAGGGACACGATGTTTTACCTGTGTTCGGGCCCTCTTGATGGAGGTAAAACCCACGCCCCTGCTTGATTAATATTGATGATATGGGTAGTACAAGAGTGGATCTACCACGAGATCAAGGAGGCTAAACCCTAGAAGCTAGCCTATGGTATGGTTGTTGTAATGGAGGTTATGTCCTACGGACTAAAGCCCTCCGGTTTATATAGATACCGGAGAGGGCTAGGGTTACACAGAGTCGGTTACAATGGTAGGAGATCTACATATCCGTATCATCAAGCTTGCCTTCCACGCCAAGGAAAGTCCCATCCGGACACGGGACGGAGTCTTCAATCTTGTATCTTCGTAGTCTTGGAGTCCGGCGGACGATGATAGTCCGGCTGTCCGGACACCCCCTAGTCCAGGACTCCCTCACCCGCGCTGGCTCAAGGGTGCCCGTATACACCTCGTCAAGCCCTACCGTGCCAGCCACGTGTCAGGGTGGGGCTAGATCACGCCTGGGCTCCTCCCGAGGGGAGCCCCTCCCACGCAGATGGAAGCACCATGCTCGCGACTGCTAACGACACTGCCGAGAAGCGGCTATGCCCATACGCATACGGAAGCGCTATGCTCCGCGCTGGTGATAAACAACTGACCGTGGCCTCCGGGCCGCATCAACCTCAGGGAGCCCGGAGCTGAGTGTATGGCCTTGTCGCAACGCCTCCCCTCGGGAGTGCCGCGCGAAGGGGCTGGGCACGGGGGCTGCGCCTAGGTCTCGCCCAGACGCACGCCACCTGGCCAGGCCCCCCTGGCCTGGTTCGTCGCACGTCCCTCCCCGAGCGGAGCCAAGGTACGAAGGCTGTTTGAGTGTCAAGGGGGACTCCTGAGCATCAGGACTCAGGCGCCTAACTGGTCACGTAGCCCCTCACTCCTTAGTTTCGAAAGGCTAACGGCGGTTGAGGTATGCGCGGGGCCGTGCTCTGCAGACGTAGAACGGCAGATCCACCCGCATCTCACCTCCCTACTTCTTTGTCCGAAGCGCCTAAGGGGACTCTCGAGCATCGCGACTCAGGAGCCTAACTTGTCACGTAGCCCCTCACTCCTTGGTCCCGTCCTGGTTTCCGGTCGGGGCCAATGGCGGCTGAGGTATGCACGGGGCCGGGCTCTGCCAGCGTAGAACATAAGCATGTAGGAAGGAATAATGCAAATTTCAGGGAATTCAAAAGCAAATATTACAGTCCATGCTGTTATCACAGCATCAAACATAAGTTTTAACGCCTCCCCGAGGCATGGTCATGCGCAGGAAATAAAAGCAGGACGGGAGCCACGACGGAGTCACTTGTCAAGGGGAGCTGCATGAGCAGGTTCGCCTTTGTGGAGCAGCAGGCTAGCAGCATCCGATTCGCTTGGTATCAAGGTCGAAACTTCCCAGCAGAGCCTCCAGACGACCCTTCACGGCCTCAAGCGGCGGCAGAGACGCCGCCACCGGCTCTAGCAGTTGTCGAGGTCGATCTTGGGATCACGAGATAGATGTGGGTGAAGACCCGCCGTCATTGCACAAGCATAAGACGTGCCTCGGCCTCACCGTAGGGCCAAGGCCAAGGGTGACGCCTTGAAGGGCGTGAACCAGGAAGGGAAGCAGCTTGGCGGGCCATCCTCCTTGCCCGCCGGCCGGGCTCTCAAGGTCATTGCCATAAAGTGTCTTGATGAAGTGCGAGCCTTTCTTCCATATCCGCTGAAAGCCACGCAATCCTCGGCGAGAACCCAGGCCTTGCCGTCCAGCTCAACCTTCTCGCCTCCGGCTCTTGCTCCAGCAGGTTTAGGCGGCCACGGCGCCTCTTGAGCTTGGCCTCCGAGGTCCTTGACGGCCGCCTCGCGAGCCTTCATGCTTTCCTCCTGCTCTTGGCGGCGGGCCTCCTCGGCAAGCTGGTTCTCGAGCCCTTCAGCTCGCGCCCCAGGCCTCACAGCGACCTTGGACGCTAGCTGCCTCCCTGTGGCAGCATCACGGCAACCTTCGCCTCAAGGACGGCCTGCTTCTCCTCGTCGCAAGCCGTCGAGGCCTGGACCAGCGCCGCCCGTATCGAAGCATCGGAGCGAATCCAGCCAGAAGCCAGCTCCAAGCGCCCGGCCACTAGACGAGGGTCGGCGCCTAGAAGATCTTGCCGCAGACGGTCCAGTCTGGCAACAGCGTGATCCCGAACAGTATTCGGGGAAGTAGCAGTCGGTGGAGTAGGAGGAGAAGACGGCAGCGTGACCACAGTATCCTGAGGCGGAACCAGCTGCGCCACGACGGCAGTGGAGGCAGCGTCAAGCAAGGGCACCTCGGGAGTCGCCTGGGTCAAGGGGGCTGAGCTCGCCCCAGCAGGCTCAGCCTGGCCTCGCGAGGATGCCCGGGCAGGAGAGGCCTGCGCGTCACAGTCACCTTCTTTCTCGGGCAGAGGCACTGCCACGGATGGGGCCTCAGGAGCTCCCTTCGGCTTCTTTTCCGCATGTGCCAGCCTTGCCGGAAGATACGAGCGTCAAGCCTCGGCAACAGAACAATAATCAAGAAAGGAATCGAGCACTTACAGGTCATCGTAGGTGGGCTCAAGCAGCCTCCGGCCGTACTTAAAGCCCGAGAGCCGGCTGCAAGGGTCAGCTTCAAGGGGCTCGGGAGCAGGAGATGCGCCTGCGGATCACCTCGGGGCCGGGGCAGACCCGCAGGGGATCAGCCCAGTCCGGTCCTTCTTCGGGATCGGAGGCAGGCTCCCGCCGCCCTGCTCATCCTCATCCTCGTCGTCATCACTCTGGGGGAGGCGGAGAGTGCGGGACCTGCGCCGAAGGGGAGGAGCCCTTGACTCCACCTCTGAGTCAACCCCCTCTTCCCGCTCCCCTTCTTCCTTCTCTTCGCTGGAGTCGTTGGAGGACACGTCCACCAGGTCCTCTGGACCCTCCGCGGGCATGGGCCCATTCCCGTTGAAGACGGGCATGGACCCCACTACCTGCTCCCAATCCTTGCGAAGGAACAGGCGAGGGCGCCCGCCGGCCTCGCCACGCCGCCCCAACCAAGGACTGGAGGACTGCAGCAGATCCTCGCCGGCCAAGACCACGGGCTCGGGTGAGGCCTCCACATCGAAGCGTAGCATCGACAGAGCGGAGCTAGCCGATGCTCTAGGAACTCCCTCAAGCAGCGACGACTGGTCAGCTTTGCCACCGCCATGCTGGCGGCCTCAGATTCAAGGCCCATCTTCTCCAACACCAGCCAGGCTGGGATCGTAAGCTCCACTGGGACCGGTCGCCGGAGCTCGGGGTGCTCCGTGGGCAGGATCAGCCGAGGATGGATGCGCCCAGCATCCACCAAGACCCACTTGCTCCTGAAGCCCTCAATCCTCTTCCCATGGTTCGAAATGGCGATGGAGCCGCCGTACGCGTCGAAGCTCGCGCATGCGGAGGCGGAACCACAGGAGGTCCGGAGGGAGAAGTAGTGGCGTAGCAAGGCCACCGAGGGTTTCACCCCTACGTGAGCCTCACAATAGTAGGCAAAGATCGCCAGAAGAAAGACGGAGTTGGGATGGAGGTGCAGAGCTTGAATATTGTAGTGGCGGAGGACAGAGAAGAAGAACTCAGAAAAGGGAGGCACCAGACCGGCGACGATGGCGCTCACGAAGAGCGGATGGAAGGTGCTCCCTCGACCTTCAGGGACGGTAGAACCGGCCTTGAACACCTTTGTCCCGTCGATGCCCTGCACCGCCGCCATCTGGCGCACCCGGGCAAGGCTCGCCTCTGACACATTTGGCGAGTCCAAGGCAGGCGAGTACCAAGCTCCGGCCGGGGCTTGGCGAGGCGCCATGACTGGCTAGGGCGCGCAGGCGAGTAGATCTGAAGACTTGGGAAGCAGGGAGGAGAGGCGCAAGAAAGGGGATCTGAGCAGCAACTTTCGGAAGTAAAGGAGGCAAGGGAGATGCTGCTCCTTTATCAACTCGCGCGGTTGCAGAGGCACCCACGTCTAATCAACCGCCACGCGGCGCCCAAGGCCGCAAGCTGTTAGGGCCCGCAACGCTTCGCACTTGCCCTTTCGCCTCTCTGCTCGGCCAAGTTCGGGCGCGCCATGGACCCGGGGGCTACTGTCGGCGTTCTGGGAACGGGGGTCCCCAGACTCGCCTGCCTGCGGCCTGCGGCGTGGCTCAAAGGAGGCCCAGCACAGCCCAACTTCATCAACACAAGCTCAAGACCCTCGCGAGGGGCCAAGCCTCTCGGGGCGGACAACGAGGAGCTTCCTCAGGCACGGCCTCGTCAGGCTGGCTCATGAGGAGGCAGAGAGTTCAAGGCGGGGTACCTCGCGAGGTGCCCATGACGCAAGCCATGACGACCAAGGGCGCCATCGGCGCCAGCCCGCAAAGGTCCTCCTTTCCTCTTTGGTGCAAAGGGAGCAAGCCAGGCGAGAGCATCAAGCAAAGGCATCCATTTTGGTGCAACAAGACCAAGACCAGCCCAACGGCCGGAAGGAAGTCATTGTGGAGCCCAAGCCGGCGTCACCACTAGAGTCTTTGACAGGCGAGGACCAACTTTAGTCAGGACAAGTGTACCCGCTTTTCCCCTTCAAAATGTCCAATTGTTGGCGCCCTTCCCGCTCAAATATTTGGGAAGAGGCCCAGGGCCTTTGCCTATAAATAGGACTAGCCACCCCCAGGGTAGAGGCAATCTGGACCTGACCTAGCAATCTGGACCTGACCTAGCAATCGGGATCCTCCAAGAAACCAATAGATAGAGCGATTGAACTCCTCCCAGCAGTTCGTCGCACCAGCCAAGAACAGTCCCCCGCGAGGCTGTTCTACCTTGTATTGTTCATCATCAAGCCCAAGAGGCAATCCACCACACCACACACTGGAGTAGGGTATTACACCAGAATGGTGGCCTGGACCAGTATAAATCTTGTGTCTCTCGTGCTGTTCAGTTTGGTAGTTTAGATCCTAGCGATTCGGCGAGGAGCGAGCCGGTTGAGGGTTGAATCTCCACGCGCACCCCAGTGTTCGAACCTCAAGGGTCTGCCGGAACCCGAAATCCGACAAACGCGCACGGCGAGCGAACCAAGGCGGAGGACGGCGGCGAGGCCACGGACGGAACGAACAGTAGCCGTGGAAGAAGCGTCGGTCCAGTCGCAGGAAGAGGGGAGTACAAGGGTTGACATGTTTGGGTGCGGGTGCGTGTTGGGGCTGACGTCGCTAGAGAATAATAGGATGTGTGGGGGAATAGAGGGAGGGACTAGCCAATGTTGGAGGGTACAGTAGGGCGGCGGAGGCGCAGCCAACCATGGGAGGCAGGAGCCGACGGGATGGTTTGGTTTGGGTAGCTAGAGGAAGAAGACAAGAGATAGAACATACATGACAGATGTTGGATGTCAATCCAACGGCTGGTAGGCAGAATCGTTTGTTGACTAGCTAGTAAGTCGACACCACCTTGGATAGGCTATTTCCTCGTGGGTGCCAAATGTCCGAATCAAATCTGTCACGGTCATGCATCCTTTCTTATGAAAATTTACAGCCCATTCGGTGTGCTAGTTCAAAATAAATTTGTGGGTGGCTGGGTGCTGGTGGGGGCTAATCACTTGGCTTCTGTAATGCACAGTGAGCTCAAGCAGCCGACGAGAATGATGTTATTTCCCTTGGTTGGGATTTGTCACAATATTTCACTCTAAATTAAACGAATGGCAAGCTGGGGTTTTTCTGTAGTAGTGAGGAAGAAGGGGGGCTGGGGTTTTCTTTAGGAGTGAGGTGAGGAATTTGGGGGTACGAGTGGAGCGAGCTGACGTGAGGTGGGTGGGAGTGAGGAGGAAGAAGAGAGCCCGGGTTTTTTTGGGGGCGGTGTGCTGTGTGTGGGTAGCGCCTCTCATTAAGTAAATATATGTGCTTTTGAATTGATTTTATTATTTACTAGGGTGGATGGGTTGTTTTGCCTTGGGCCCAGAGAAACAATTACTACTAGTACAGTGGAGACACTCTACAGCTACCCAGAAAAACAATTACTACTGGTATAGTGGATACACTACCACTTCTGGATCCTCCGAGGTCATCATAACGTCTCCCTCTACTGAATGTCGTTTTACTTTTGTTCACCAACATGCGGGCCAAGCAGCGCGCGGGCCCAAATGCCATCCGCCAAATTAGAAGGCAGTATGCAGGCGGAGAGTCACCCCGGTCGTAGCGCGGCAGTAACGATCACAAAACCCCACCTCCCCGCAATCTAAGTTTGATGGACAAAGCAACCATCATTTCACTCTTTTATCACATTCAGACTTTCTAGGGAATGTTTGCAACAGCGATAAACTTTCTGTTTTGAAACAGCAACATGTAGACTTGCAAAATAAGCATGGCAAAGGCTATGCTTGACATTTTTATTGAAATAAAAGTCGCAAAACATTATTCTAAATAACAGCAAGCAAATACAAATAAAATAAAATGGTGCTCCAAGCAAAACATATATCATGTGACGAATGGAAATATAGCTCCAAGTGAGGTTACCGATAATGTTGGAGACAAAAGAGGGGATGCCCCGGAAGGGCATCCCCACGCTTAGTTGCTTAGATCTTCCTTGAATATTACCTTGGGGGTGCCTTGGGCATCCCCAAGTTTAGGGTATTGTCACTCCTTATTCTCTTCATATCGATATCTCTCCCAAAACTTGAAAACTTCAGTCACACAAAACTTAACGAAACTTCGTGAGATCGGTTAGTATGATAAAGAGCAAATAATTTACTTTGGTACTATCAAGACAAGATCCATAATTGTTATCACACAATAACTAATGTAACCTATCATTTCCATAATTTATATTGAGCAATATAAGCCACAGAAACTAGAAAACAAGCAAACTATGCATTGAAAACAGAATCTGTCTAAAATAGAATAGTCTGTAGTAATCTGTACTTCAACCATACTTCTGGTACTCCAAAAATTCTTAAAAGTTAGGACAACATAGGGAATTTGTATATCTATCACCTGTAAAATATTCAGATCAAAAGCACGTTCAAGTGAATTTTTAAAATTCCTGGACTTAATGCAAAAGTTTCTGTTTTTGCACAGAATCAAGTCAACTATCATCCACACTACCCCAAAGACTTTACTTGGCACTTTATTGAAACAAAACCTATAAAAAATGATTAATACAGTAGCCTAATCATGTGAACACACAAAAATAGTAGGTACAAGTGTTGGGTTGTCTCCCAACACGCGCTTTTCTTTAAGGCCTTTTAGCTAGGCATGATGATTTTAATGATGCTCACATAAAAGATAATAATTGAAATACAAAGAGAGCATCATGAAGCATATGACTAGCACATTTAAGTCTAACTCACTTCCTACGCATAGGTATTTTGTGAGAAAAAAATTTATGGGAACAAGAAGCAACTAGCATAGAAAGGCAAAACAAGTGCAACTTCAAAACTTTCAACATATAGAGAGGAAATTTGATATTATTGAGATATGTAGAAGCACATGTTCCTCTCCCATAATAATTTCAGTCGCATCATGAATGAATTCAAAAATATAGCTATCACATAAAGCATTCTTTTCATGATCCACATGCATAAAAAATTTATTACTCTCCACATAAGCAAATTTATACTCATTCATAGTAGTGGGAGCAGACTCAACAAAATAACTATCATGTGATTGAAAATTAAAATCATGATGACAAGTTTCATGGTTATTATTATTCTTTATAACATACATGTCATCACCATAATCATCATATATTGGAACTTTGTTGTCATAATCAATTGAAACCTCTTCCAAAATAGTGGATTCACCACTAAATAAAGTCTTGACCTCTCAAAATCCAGTTTCATAATTATCACAATAAGATTCAACACCCTCCAAAATAGTGGGATCATTAGTACCTAGAGTTGACACTCTTCCAAACCCACTTTCATCAATATTGTCGGATTTCGGGTTCCGGTAGACCCTTGAGGTTCGAACACTGGGGTGCGCGCGGAGATTTCGCCCTCTACCTACCTGCTCCTCGCCAAATCTCTAGGATCTAAACTACGAATAGAACAACACAAGAGACACAGGGTTTATACTGGTTCAGGCCACCATTGTGGTGTAATACCCTACTCCAGTGTGTGCTGTGGTGGATTGCCTCTTGGGCTGATGATGAACAATACAAGGAAGAACAACCTCGCGAGGGTCTGTTCTTGGCTGGTGCGGCGAACTGCTAGGAGGAGTTCAGCCGCTCTCTCTCTCTCTCCATTCTAGATGTATGCCGGATACTTGATTCCAACCCCTTAATACTCGATCCCCTATCCCCGGGGGTGGCTAGTCCTATTTATAGGCAAAGGCCCTGGGCCTCTCCCCAAATATTGAGCGGGAAGGGCGCCAACAATTGGCCATTTTGAAGGGGAACAACGGGTACACTTATCCTGACTAAAGTTGGTCCTCGCCTGTCAAAGGCTGTAGTGGTGACGCCTGCTTGGGCTCCACAATGACTTCCTCCCTGCCGTTGGGCTAGTCGTGGTCTTGTTGCACCGAAATGGATGCCTTTGCTTGATGCTCTCGCCTGCGCTTGCTCCCTTTGCACCAAAGAGGAAAGGAGGACATCAGGTGGGCTGGCGCTCGACCGGGCGCCCTTGGTCGTCATAGCTTGCGCCATGGGCACCTCGTGAGGTACCCCGCTTGAACTCTCCGCCTCCTCGTGAGCCACTGATGAGGCTGTGCTCGAGGAAGCTCCTTGTCGTCCGCCCGTGAGGCTTGCCCCTCGCGAGGGTCTTGAGCTTGTGTTGATGAAGATGGGCCGCTGGGTCCCTTTGAGCCACGCCGCAAGCCGAGGCAGAGCAAGTCTGGGGACCCCTGTTCCTTAACGCCGACAAGAGTCCCGGGCCCACGGCGCGCCGGACTTGGCCGAAAGCGAGAGGCGAAGGGCAAGCGCGTTGGCGTCAGGCCCTAACAGCCTGCGGGTTTTGGCGCCGAGATGGCGGTTGATTGACGTGGGCGCCCACTTCCCCATGACGCCGGCAATCGCATGGATTCGACAAGTCCCTGCATGCAAAGTGGGTCATGATTACCTGCGATCGTGGAGGTCGACGGTTGGCCTTCGCCGGCTATAAGTACAGAATGGCGCGTGCCCTTCCAGTCTATCTCTCCTCGCTTCTCCTTCTTCCTGGTCCTTGCTCCGTCTTGCTTCAATGGATCCGATCTGCCGGTTCTCCGCGGCAGAGAAGGGAAAGGCTCCCCAAGAGGATCCTGACCCGCTTCCACCGAAGAAACGGCTTGCCCTCTGCCATTGGGGTGAGGGCGCCCGCCAGGAAGTGCCGAGGCCCTGGTGTGAGCGGCCACCACCGGGGTTCCCACTTCCCTTGTACGCCCATGTCGGGGGCTCTAAAGGAGTCGACGCCGAAAGCCACGGGCGGCGCTGCCGCCGGGCGCCAAGTGGTCACGAAGGTGTCGTCTTTCCTCGAGTCCACGCCAAGGCTCCTCCCGAGTTCGCGGCTTCACGCCGCCACGCCTCCTAAGTCTTGGATTCGCCTTCCCCTTTCTTCGCCTCCGTCATCCCGCAGGGGGAACCCCTGGGGCTTTGGCTGCAGCACGCCGGCTGCAGCACCCTCGCGACCGGGGCAGAGGTCGCGGTCGTTGCCCCGGGCGAGGTCTTCATGACTCGAGGCTGGGGCGAGGTCGCCCGGGTCTGCAGGACAAGGGGCGCCCTCGCGATCCATCTGGAGTACGACAGTGCTTCGGTGATGTCCTTCAAGGTCTTTCATGCGGAGGCTCGCTGGCTGGAGTGCTGCCCCGGGAGAGGCGGTCGGGACCCTGCGGCGGTGAGACAGAGGCCGGCCAACCACTCCCTTGGCAGCTTCCTCAGGCGATGGGGGTGCTGGAGGATCCAGCGACTCCGCCGAGCTCCTCGCGACTCCGGAGACGAGCGACGACAGCTACGAGCCCCCAAGCCTGCGCCGCTCCCGGAGCAGGGTGGGCTCGTTGGGCCGTCGCCGCCCCTGATCTGGATGGGGTTGGCGCCGGTGCCGGACGGCCCACTGTTGATGATGGCGTCTGCCGCGATGGTCCCTGTAGTTAGGACTCCTTAGGATTCGCGTCTTTTGTCCCTGCGAGGAGCTAAGAATATACCCCATGTGGGCTTGTAAGATGTTTGTAGCTCCGCTTGTCAATATGATCCTCATTGTGAAGCAGTGCGAGATGCTTATTCCGTCTTAGCTTAGTTTCTTCCTTTCAGACCTCGTGAGGGCTTGATGCTCTGCGCCGACAAGTCCCAGTCCCAAGGCAGCTTCAGCCGTCGCTGGTATGCCAGGTCGCGATGCCGTGGTCAAGGCCAGGAGGTGAGCGGCCCGAGGTCCGGTAAGAGCCCCTGAGTCGCGATGCTCAGGAGGTCCCCCTTAGCGCTCAAGCAGCTATCATTCGGTGAGAAAGGAGAGCGACGTTGCTAACACGGGATTGCATTAGGTGCGGGGATGGTGCTACGATAACTAGTGTTTTCGGAGAGCGACTTATCTCGAGGGTCAGGAAACGCTTCCTGGTGCGGCGCTAGGTCCGTGCCTTGGCCGGCGAGGGGCTGCTTGGCGAGGTCCTCGCGTGCTCCTCCCCTCTCGCCTTCGCTCCCCTTTCTGCTCTACGTCCTCGGGTCCCAGCCCTCGAGCGAGTCTCAGCCGTCGCTGGTATGCCAGATCGCGATGCTGTGGACAAGGCCATAGGGTGAGGGCTGGAGAGCGAGTAGGAGCCCTGAGTCGCAATGCTCAAGTACCCCCCTTTAACGTGCAAGCCGTTTGCGTGGACGAGAGTGAAGAAGACACCGTGAGGGCCTCGCCTGACGATGCTCCTTGGAGGGACCCTGCAGGCTCATCAAAAAAGGAACGAGAGTTTGCCGTGGCAATCGACAGTTAGCCGTTAGTTGCTTTGGAGAGGCGATGAGGCACGAAAGGCCTGGCGAGGTGTATTGGGGCACCCGTGAGCCAGCGCGGGACTCACGGGGCCCAACCCCAGGGCGGGTTGCGCCTGGCACTGGGCCTTATCTTGGAGTGTGTTCCTGCAAATTTGGCTAGATGCCGGTGCTCTACGTCCTCGGGTCCCGGCTCTCGAGCTGGTCTCAGTCGTCGCTGGCATGCCAGGTCACGATGCCATGGACAAGACCAGAGGGTGAGGGCTGGAGAGCCGGTAGGAGCCCTGAGTCGCGATGCTCAGGCACCCCCCCTTTAACGCGCAAGCTTCCGACATCTAGGAAGAAAAGGTGCCACGGACAGGCACCAAATAACAAGCGTGATGGGTCGAAAGCATGGCCCTAAGATAAACGCAAGAAGGGTACACGCCGCTGGGTCAGACCCGAGCGACTTGGGGATGATGCAGCCCGAGGGGCGCCCCCAATAAAGTAAGCTAAGAACATGAAATAAAAGGGATACACACCGCAGGGACGGACCCATGCGGCCTGGGAATAATGCGGCCCTAAGGGCGCTCCCAACTGGAAATGAAACTTGAAATATCTCACCTGATGATGTTGGGGATGAAGGGGTGTTGGTGTAGCAGACTCGGTGGGCTGCGGGAGCCGATCCTCACGAGCCCCCAGGCCCAGGGGACTTGGGAGGCTCCGGAGGCGCTGGTGGCCCCTCACGGACCATCTCCATCTCCACCAGGGCTGCGGAACGCCTGACCTCTTGAGCCTCCAGGATGGCCCTCATGAGGCGCTGGTACGCGGCAGCCGCATTCGGCAAGACATAAGGCATGCGAACGTAGCTGTGGGGCGGACACTTGCAGCGTCCCACTTGCGAGGGCCAGAGGCGCTCCTGAGACGCGGCTCGGTTGAGCCCTGGTATGTCGATGCAGACGCGCATCCCACCATCCTCGCCTGGATGGGGGGCCACAGCGGGTAAGCGGCAGCTGCATCACATGACTCTTGACTCCTGTAGCTCCCGAATGGCCTTGCTGACGAACTCCTGAGGGTTCGGCCCTCCTTGCCTTGCTCCTTCTTGAGGGAAACGTGCTTCGAAACACGCATCCACGTGTTGCCCAAGCGCCTCCCTCGTGACCTTGGCGAGGTCGGCGGCCCTCCAGGGGAGAGCCCCCGAGCCCTGCCTGAGGAGGGCGCCGGGCGTGCTTCCCTATGCGATGGAAGGAGGTTCCCCCTGAGAAGGCACGGGCCCTGAGGGGCCTGCCTCCTGAGGGGCCGGGCCGGACGATGTCTTCTCCTTCTTGGTGGCGGCCTCGGGAAGCCTCCTGCTTCCGCGATCCGGGTCTTCTAGTGATGCGGCCTGAAAGGCTCGCTCCAGGGAGCACACTGGGTCTCTCTCTTCGTAGGGTACCGTGATGACTCCGCCACTTCCTGGCATCTTGAGGACGTTGTAGCCATGGTGGGTTACGGCCATGAACTTGGCCAGCACCGGGTACCCGAGGATGGCATTGTCCGGCAGGCGAATGTGGGCGATGTCGAAGTCAATGAGCTCGGTGCGGTAGTTGTCGCGTGCCCCGAAGGTGACAGGGAGGCGGACCTGCCCAATCGGGACCGTGGAGCCGTCGGTGACTCCGAAGAAGGGCTTGGTTGGCTGAAGCTAATTGTAAGGCACTTGGAGATTGTTGAACGTTTCCACGGATAGCACGTTGAGCCCTGCCCTATCGTCGATGAGGGTCCTGGTGACTAGCACGTTGCTGATGATTGGGGAACAAAGCATCGGGAGGACTCCGGCTGTGGCCGCGCACTTGAGCTGATCCGCTGAGCTAAACGTGATGGCGCATGCCGATCATCTGAGAGGGCACGTGACCTCGAGCTTGGGGAGGACTGCATTCACTTCGCGGGCGAACTGCTTGAAGATGCACTGAGAGGCTGGGGCTTGAGCTCCGCCCAGGATGCAGGCGATTGCACGTGGTTCCTCGAAGCCCCCAGCCCCCTCGTCCTGATGACGGTCCTCATTTCTCCTTGGCTGCGGCGGCAGCGGAGGGAGGCCTGCATTCCCTTGCGGGCGATCCTCGCAAGGTTCCTCCCTCCAGCCTCCCTCGCAAGGCGGGTCCTGCCAGCGATCCTCGCGAGGTTGGTCGCGCCACCCTTGGCGTGAGCCGCGGTCTTCCCAGCGTCCTGTGTTCCTTCCTTCCTCCTCCTTGGCCGTAGCCCCGGTCGCTGCGGTCGGGACGTCGGCCGACCCTTCCTTCACGCACGACCCGGAGCTCTTGGCATTCATTGGTGTTGTGGGTGTGGAGGTCGTGGTACACGCAGTACCGACTTCCCTTGGAGGATTCGAGTTGATCTCGCCCGCTTGGTGTGCTGCTCGCGCGCAGCACGGCAGCCCCTTGCACTTCACGTCCTTGGCCTTGGGCTTCTTCTCTTCGGGGTCTGCGGCAGGCAGCTCGAGGAGGGAGAGGCGTCCTTCCTCAGCCCTGGCGCACTTGGTCGCCAAGTTGAACAGCTCCAAGGGGGTGCACAGGTCTTCATGTATCGCCAGCTCCTCCTTCATCTTGACGTCGCGCACGCCGTCGGAGAAGGCTGAGATGATGGCCTCCTCCGTTACCTTGGGGATCTTGAGGCGCGCATTGTTGAAGCGCTGGATGTACTTCGCAGGTTTCCCCGTTGCTGCTTGATCTGGCGATGTCGCCACGGCGGTGGCGGTCGCGAGTACCCTGGAAGTTGGCGATGAAGCGGGTGTGCATCTCGTCCCAGGAGGAGATCGTGCCTGGAGCCAGATTCAGGAGCCAGGTGCGGGCCCCATCCTTGAGCGCCATAGGAAACCAGTTCGCCATGACCTTCTCGTCTCCATTGGCAGCCTCGATGCCCAACTCGTAGAGCTGGAGGAACTCTAAAGGGTCAGCCGTGCCGTCGTAGCGAGGAGGCAGGTCTGGCTTGAATTTGCCGGGCCACGCGACGCTGCGTAGCTCGGGGGTGAAGGCGCGGCAGCCCGTTGTGGCCACAGGAGGCCTTGAGCGACGAAGAGCTTGGTCCTGCGGTCCCTGTGCGCTGCAGCTGGGAGCAGCACATGGTCTTGACGTGCTGGAGCAGGGAGCGCTCGGGCAGCTTCTCGGGGGCGAGGGACTTCTTGGCAGCTCGCTTCTTGCGCTTTGCTGGCGCTCGACGGAGCGGGTTCCGCCCAGGGGCTGCGCGCCTTGGGGCCAGGGCGCCTTCTTGAGGGGGAGGCGGCTGAGGCGCCCCAGGAGCTTCATTGCCCGCGCAGGGCGGGGCACGGTGTAGCGAGAAGGACGGCGCGGGAGAGCCCCCAGCGGCGCGGACGATCTTGGCGACTCGGTCGTGCCACTATTCGTAGACGTCGTCGATTGGGCGGTAGCGCAGGAGCTCGTTTGCCGCGATGAGTGCAGCTCGAGCCTCCATGGCCGCGCGGGGCGCACGGGATGAAGAACCAGCAGGGGTGAGCGAGGGTGTAGCAGTGCGGCCGTCTCGCCTCATGGATGGATGCTGGGACAATGCTTGCTGCTCGTTCCCCGCCGGGCCGATGGCAGCATTGACGGCAGGTGACGGGGAGCGGCGAGGGCGCCCGCCGACGGGAGCTGTCTGGGCGACGCGGGAAGCGAGGGCGGCTCGGCGCTCGGCGCGAGCCCGACGAGCGTCAGACATGGATGCGATGGTCGGAGAAGAACAAGACGACGGAAGGCGAATTCTGGCGCACCCCTACCTGGCGCGCCAAATGTCGGATTTCGGGTTCCGGCGGACCCTTGAGGTTCGAACACTGGGGTGCGCGCGGAGATTTCACCCTCTACCTACCTGCTCCTCGCCGAATCGCTAGGATCTAAACTACGAACAGAACAACACAAGAGACACAGGGTTTATACTGGTTCAAGCCACCATTTGTGGTGTAATACCCTACTCCAGTGTGTGGTGTGGTGGATTGCCTCTTGGGCTGATGATGAACAATACAAGGAAGAACAGCCTCGCGAGGGTCTGTTCTTGGCTGGTGTGGCGAACTGCTAGGAGGAGTTCAGCCGCTCTCTCTCTCTCTCTCTCTCTCTCTCTCTATTCTAGATGTATGCCGGATACTTGATTCCAGCCCCTTGATACTCGATCCCCTATCCCCTGGGGGTGGCTAGTCCTATTTATAGGCAAAGGCCCTGGGCCTCTCCCCAAATATTGAGCGGGAAGGGCGCCAACAATTGGCCATTTTGAAGTGGAACAGCGGGTACACTTATCCTGACTAAAGCTGGTCCTCGCCTGTCAAAGGCTCTGGTGGTGATGCCTGCTTGGGCTCCACAATGACTTCCTCCCTGCCGTTGGGTTGGTCTTGGTCTTGTTGCACCGAAATGGATGCCTTTGCTTGATGCTCTCGCCTGCGCTTGCTCCCTTTGCACCAAAGAGGAAAGGAGGACACTGCGCGGGCTGGCGCCCGACTGGCGCCCTTGGTCGTCATGGCTTGCTTCATGGGAACCTCGTGAGGTACCCCGCCTTGAACTCTCCGCCTCCTCGTGATCCAACATGATGAGGCCGTGCCTGAGGAAGCTCCTTGTTGTCCGCCCCTCGAGGCTTGGCCCCTCGCGAGGGTCTTGAGCTTGTGTTGATGAAGATGGGCCGCGCTGGGCCCCCTTTGAGCCACGCCGCAGGCCGCAGGCAGGCAAGTCTGGGGACACCCGTTCCCAGAACGCCGACAAATATAATCATCATAAATAGGAGGCATGCTTTCATCATAATAAATTTTCTCATCAAAACTAGGGGGAGTAAAAATATCATCTTCATCAAATGTAGCATCCCCAAGCTTGTAGCTTTGCTTATCATTAGCATCATGGATATTCAAAGAATTCATACTAATAACATTGCAATCATGCTCATCATTCAAATATTTTTTGTCAAGCATTTTATAGAATTCTTCTTCTATCAATTGAACACAATTTTCCTTTCCACCATTTTCATGAAAGACATTACACACATGAATAATATGGTGCAACCTCAATTCCATTTTTTTAGTTTTATTTATAAACCAAACTAGTGATAAAACAAGAAACTAAAAGATTCAATTGCAAGATCTAAAGATATACCTTCAAGCACTCACCTCCCCGACAACAACGTCTGAAAAGAGCTTGATGTATACTACATAACTTGTTATTGTAGACTCGTGTTGGGCCTCCAAACGTAGAGTTTTGTAGGACAGTAGCAATTTTCCCTCAAGTGGATGGCCTAAGGTTTATCAATCCATGGGAGGCATAGGATGAAGATGGTCTCTCTCAAACAACCCTGCAACCAAATAACTGTTGGGAATCGTTGCATGGAAAACAAAAAAATTCTACGCGCAATGATCTATCCATGGAGATGCATAGCAACGAGGGGGAGAGTGTGTCTACCTACCCTTGTAGACCGTAAGCAGAAGCGTTTCACAACGCGGTTGATGTAGTCGAACTTTCTTCGCGCTCCACCGATCGAGTACCGAACGTACGGCACCTCCGAGTTCTGCACACGTTCAACTCAGTGACGTCCCTTGCCTTCCTGATCCAGCAAGGTGTTGAAGTAGTAGATGAGTTCCGTCAGCACGACAACATGGTAATCGGGAGTTGCATAATCTCATAGTCATAGAAACATGTATAAGTCATGAAGAAAGCAATAGCAGTAAACTAAAATGATCAAGTGCTAAGCTAACGGAATGGGTCAAGTCAATCCCATCATTCTCCTAATGATGTGATCCCGTTATCAAATGACAACTCATGTCAATGGTTAGGAAACCTTAACCATCTTTGATCAACGAGCTAGTCTAGTAGAGGCTCACTAGGGACAGGGTATTTGTTTGTGTATTCACACATGTATTAAGGTTTCCGATCAATACAATTCTAGCATGAATAATAAACCTTTATCATGAATAAGGAAATATAAAATAACAACTTTATTATTGCCTCTAGGGAATATTTCCTTCAATAACAAAAAGTCTCTTGTGTCCCCAACACACCAAATACAATGGTAATTTGTATAGGTGCACTAGTTCGGCAAAGAGATGGTGATACAAGTGTAGCAATGATAGTAGATATTGTTTTTTTGTAATAAGAACAATAAAATAACAACAAGGTAGCAAGTAACAAAAGTGAGCACGAACGGTATTGCAATGCTTGAAAACAAGGCCTAGGGTCCGTACTTTCGCTAGTGCAATCTCTCAACAATGCTAATCTAATTGGATCATATAACCACCCCTCAATGTGTGATGAAGAATCACTCCAAAGTTCTTATCTAGTGGAGAACATACGAAGAAATTATTTGTAGGGTACGAAACCACCTTAAAGTTATTCTTTACGTTCAATCTATTCAAGAGTTCGTACTAAAATAACACAAAGTTATTCTTTCCGTTCAATCTATCCAAGAGTTCGTACTAAAATAACACCATATGATACACATCAACCAACTCTAATGTCACATAGATACTCCAATGTCACCACAAGTATCCATGGGTTAATTATACGATATGCATCAAACAATTTCAGATTCATAATACTCGATCCAACACAAAGAACCTCAAAGAGTGCCCCAAGATTTCTACCGGAGAAACAGAGACGAGAACGTGCATCAACCCCTATGCATAGATTACCCCCATGTCACCTCGGAAATCCAAGAGTTGAGTGCCAAAACACATATCAAGTGAATCAATATGATACCCCATTGTCACCACGGGTATGTTGGGAAATGTAGCATGCAATTTCAAAAAAAAAAATCTACGCTCTCGCAATATCTATCTAGGAGATACATAGCAATGATAGGGGGAGAGTGTGTCCACGTACCCTCATAGACCGAAAGCAGAAGCATTTGACAACGCAGTTGATGTAGTCGAACTTCTTCTCGTTTCGACCAATCAAGCACCGAACGTACGGCACCTCCGAGTTATGCACACGTTCAGCTCGATGACGTCCCTCGAACTCTTGATCCAGCAAAGTGTCGAGGAAGTAGATGAGTTCCGTCAGCATAACAGTGTGGTGACGGTGATGGTGAAGTGATCTGCGTAGGGATTCGCCTAAGCATTACAAGAATATGACCGGAGGCGTAAACTGTGGAGGGGGCGCCGCACACGGCTAACAATTGTTGGTGTGTGTTCTAGCTGTAACCCCCCCCCCCCACACACACACACACACATATATATGTATGTATATATATATATATATATATATATAGGTTGGAGGGGAGGAGAGGCAGCCAAGGTGGCGCCCCAAGTAGGAGGAATCCTACTTGGCCGCCTCCCAATTCGGCCTCACCCCCTTCCATATTCATCGGAGGGGAAAGGAAAAGAGGGGGGAGGGAAGGAAGGGGGAGGCCGAATCCTCCCCTTTCCCCCTCCCTTCCCCTCTTTCATTTTCCTCCCATTTCGGCCTATATGGTGGCGCACCAGCTCCTCAGGGGCTGGCTTGTCCCCCTCTTGGCCCATTAGGCCCATATAGTTGCCGGGGGGTGCCCGGAACTCCTGCCGGTGACCCGATATGTACCAGGTACCCCTAGAACACTTCTGGTGTCCGAATTGTTGGAAATATGCCCTAGAGGCAATAATAAATTAGTTATTATTATATTTCCTTGTTCATGATAATCGTTTATTATCCATGCTATAATTGTATTGATAGGAAACTCAGATACATGTGTGGATACATAGACAACACCATGTCCCTAGTAAGCATCTAGTTGACTAGCTCGTTGATCAATAGATGGTTACGGTTTCCTGACCATGGACATTGGATGTCGTTGATAACGGGATCACATCATTAGGAGAATGATGTGATGGACAAGACCCAATCCTAAGCATAGCACAAAGATCATGTAGTTCGTTTGCTAGAGCTTTTCCAATGTCAAGTATCTCTTCCTTAGACCATGAGATCGTGTAACTCTCGGATACCGTAGGAGTGCTTTGGGTGTATCAAATGTCACAACGTAACTGGGTGACTATAAAGGTGCACTACAGGTATCTCCGAAAGTGTCTGTTGGGTTGACACGGATCGAGACTGGGATTTGTCACTCCGTGTAAACGGAGAGGTATCTCTGGGCCCACTCGGTAGGACATCATCATAATGTGCACAATGTGACCAAGGGGTTGATCACGGGATGATGTGTTACGGAACGAGTAAAGAGACTTGCCGGTAACGAGATTGAACAAGGTATCGGTATACCGACGATCGAATCTCGGGCAAGTACAATACCGTTAGACAAAGGGAATTGAATACGGATCGATTGAGTCCTTGACATCGTGGTTCATCCGATGAGATCATCGTGGAACATGTGGGAGCCAACATGGGTATCCAGATCCCGCTGTTGGTTATTGACCAGAGAACGTCTCGGTCATGTCTACATGTCTCCCGAACCCGTAGGGTCTACACACTTAAGGTTCGATGACGCTAGAGTTATAAAGGAAGTTTGTATGTGGTTACCGAATGTTGTTCGAGTCCGGATGAGATCCGGACGTCACGAGGAGTTCCGGAATGGTCCGGAGGTAAAGATTTATATATGGAAGTCCTATTTTGGCCACCGGAAAATGTTGGGATTTTTCGGTATTGTACCGGAAGGTTCTAGAAGGTTCGGAGTGGGGCCCACCTGCATGGGGGACCCACATGAACGTGGGTAGTGGGGAAAGGCCCACACCCCTGGTCAAGGCGCACCAAGATCCCCCCTTAGAAGGAATAAGATCATATCCCGAAGGGATAAGATCAAGATCCCTAAAAAGGGGGGATAACAATCGGTGGGGAAGGAAATGATGGGATTTCTTTCCTCCCACCTTGGCCAACGCCCCAATGGACTTGGAGGGCAAGAAACCAGCCCCTCCACCCCTATATAAAGTGGGGAGACGCATGGGAGCTCAACACGAAGTTCTGGCGCAGCCCTCCCCCTCTCCCAAGTACTCCTCCTCTCCTGCGGTGCTTGGCGAAGCCCTGCAGGATTGCCACGCTCCTCCACCACCACCACGCCGTCGTGCTGCTGCTGGATGGAGTCTTCCTCAACCTCTCCCTCTCTCCTTGCTGGATCAAGGCATGGGAGACGCCTTTGGGCTGTACGTGTGTTGAACGCGGAGGTGCCGTCCGTTCGGCACTAGGATCTCCGGTGATTTGGATCACGACGAGTACGACTCCTTCAACCCCGTTCTCTTGAACGCTTCCGCTTAGCAATCTACAAGGGTATGTAGATGCACTCTCCTTCCCCTCGTTGCTGGTCTCTCCATAGATAGATCTTGGTGACACGAGGAAAATTTTGAATTTCGCCACGCTCCCCAACAAAGGGCATCATGAGCTAGGTCTATTGCGTAGATTCTTTGCACGAGTAGAACACAAAGTAGTTGTGGGCGTTGATTTTGTTCAATATGCTTACCGTTACTAGTCCAATCTTGTTTCGACGGTATTGTGGGATGAAGCGGCTCGGACCGACCTTACACGCATTTCACGTGAGACAAGTTCCACCGATTGACATGCACTTGTGCATAAGGTGGCTAGCGGGTGCCGCCTCCCACTTTAGTCGGAACGGATTCGATGAAAAGGGTCCTTATGAAGGGTAAATAGCAATTGGCATATCACGTTGTGGTTTTGCGAGGTAAGAAACGTTCTTGCTAGAAACCCATAGCAGCCACGTAAAACATGCAACAACAATTAGAGGACGCCTAACTTGTTTTTGCAGGGTATGCTATGTGATGTGATATGGCCAAGAAGAATGTGATGAATGATATGTGATGTATGAGATTGATCATGTTCTTGTAATAGGAATCACGACTTGCATGTCGATGAGTATGACAACCGCAAGAGCCATAGGAGTTGTCTTAATTTATTGTATGACCTGCGTGTCATTGAACAACGCCATGTAATTACTTTACTTTATTGCTAACCGTAGCCATAGTAGTAGAAGTAATAGTTGGCGAGACAACTTCATGAAGACACGATGATGGAGATCATGGTGTCATGCGGTGACGATGATGATCATGGAGCCCTCAAGATGGAGATCAAAGGAGCAAAATGATATTGGCCATATCATGTCACTATTTGATTGCATGTGATGTTTATCATGTTTATGCATCTTGTTTACTTAGGACGACGGTAGTAAATAAGATGATCCTTACAAAATTTCAAGAAGTGTTCTCCCCGATCGTGCACCGTTGCTAAAGTTCGTCGCTTCTAAGCACCACGTGATGATCGGGTGTGATGGATTCTTACGCTCACATACAACGGGTGTAAGACAGTTTTACACAGCGAAAACACTTAGGGTTAACTTGACGAGCCTAGCATGTACAGACATGGCCTCGAACACGGAGACCGAAAGGTCGAGCATGAGTCGATAGTAGATACGATCAACATGAAGATGTTCACCGATGATGACTAGTCCGTCTCACGTGATGATCGGACACGGCCTAGTTGACTTGGATCATGTAATCACTTAGATGACCAGAGGGATGTCTATTCGAGTGGGAGTTCATAAGATGAACTTAATTATCCTGAACATAGTCAAAAGATCTTTGCAAATTATGTCGAAGCTCGCGCTTTAGTTCCACTGCTTAGATATGTTCCTAGAGAAAATATAGTTGAAAGTTGACAATAGCGATTATGCGGACAAGAGAAAGCTTATGTCCTTAATGCACCGCTCGGTGTCTTTGAACCCCAAACGTCGTTTGTGGATGTTGCGAACATCGGACATACACGCTTTTGATAACTACGTGATAGTTCGGATAAACGGTTTAGAATTAAGGCACCAAAGATGTTTTCAAACGTCATGAACATATGAGATGTTTCGAGGGCTGAAATTGAGATTTCAGGCTCGTGCCCACGCCAAGAGGTATGAGACCTCCGACGATTTTCTTAGCCTCGCAAACTAAGGGAGAAAAGCTCAATCGTTGAGCTTGTGCTCGATTGTCTGAGTGCAACAATCACTTGAATCGAGGGAGTTGATCTTCCGATGAGATAGTGATGTTTCTCCAAAGTCATTGCCACCAAGCTGCTAGAGCTTCGTGATGAACTATAACATATCGGGATAGATATGATGATCCTTGAGGTATTCACGATGTTTGACACCGAAAGTAGAAATCAAGAAGAAGCATCAATTGTTGATGGTTGGTGAAACCACTAGTTTCAAGAAGGGCAAGGGCAAGAAGGATACTTCATGAAACAGCAAATCAGCTGCCGCTCTAGTGAAGAAACCCAAGGTTGAACCCAAACCCGAGACTAAGTGCTTCGTGATAAGGGAATAGTCACTAGAGCAGAATTACCCTAGATACTTGGTAGATGAGAAGGTGGCAAGGTCGATAGAAGTATATTGATATACATTATGTTAATGTGTACTTTACTAGTACTCCTAGTAGCACCAGGGTATTAGATACCGTTCGGTTGCTAAGTGTTAGTAACTCAAATAAAAGCTACGGAATAAACGGAGACTAGCTAGGTGAGTGATGATATGTGTTGGAAGTGTTTCCAAGGTTGATGTGATCAAGCATCGCACGCTCCCTCTACCATCGATATTTTGTGTTTATGCTGAGCATAGACATGATTGGATTATGTCTATCGCAATACGGTTATTCATTTAAGGAGAATAATGGTTACTCTATTTATTTGAATAATACCTTTAATGGTCTTGCACCTAAAGGAATGGTTTATTGAATCTCGATCGTAGTGACACATTTTCATGCCAAAAGATATAAGATAGTAATGATAGTACCACTCACTTGTGGCAATCGCCATGTAAGTCATATTGGTATAAAACGCATGAAGAAGCTCCATGTTGATGGATCTTTGGACTCACTCGTTTTGAAAAGTTTGAGACATGCTAACCATGTCTATTGGTGTATATGCATGAAGAAACTCCATGCAGATGGATCGCTTGGACTCACTTGATTTTGAATCACTTGAGATATGCAAATCATACCACAGATGATTTGAAAAGCCTCGGTTTCAAAGAAGATGGAACAAGATAGCAACTTGTTGGAAGTAACACATTTTGATGTGTGCATTCCAATGAGTGCCGAGGCATGCAAAGGAATATCGTTATGTTCTTACTTCACGGATGATTCGAGTAGATGTTGAGTATATTTACTTGATGAAACACAAGTCTGAATTATTGAATGGTTCAAGTAATTTCAGAGTGAAGTTGAAGATCATCGTGACAAGAGGATGAAATGTCTATGATATGATCATAGAGATGAGTATCTGAGTTCTGAGCTTTGGCACGCAATTAAGACATTGTGGAAATTGTTTCACAATTAATACCACCGAACACCATTGTTTGATGGTGTGTCCGAACATCATAGTTGCACCCTATTGGATATGGTGCGTGCCATGATGTCTCTTATCGAATTATCAACTATCGTTTATGGGTTAGGCATTAGAAACAACCACATTCACTTTAAATAGGACACCACGTAATTCCATTGAGATGACACCGTATGAACTATGGTTTAGAGAAACCTAAGCTGTCATTTCTTAAAGGTTTGGGGCTGCGACGCTTGTATGGAAAAGTTTCAGGTTGATAAGCTCGAACCCAAAGCGGATAAAATGCATCTTCATAGGACACCCAAAACAGTTGGGTATACCTCCAAATTCAGATCCGAAAGCAATAGGGATTGTTTCTTGAATCGGGTCCTTTCTCGAGGAAAAGTTTTTCTCGAAAAGTTGAGTGGGAGGATGGTGGAGACTTGATGAGGTTATTGAACCATCACTTCAACTAGTGTGTAGCAGGGCACAGGAAGTTGTTCCTGTGGCACCTACACAAATTGTAGTAGAAGCTTATGATAGTGATCATGAAACTTCGGATCAAGTCACTGCCGTACCTCGTAGGGTGACAAGGATGCGTACTACTTTAGAGTGGTACAGTAATCCTGTCTTGAAGGTCATGTTGCTAGACAACAATGAACCTACGAGCTATGGAGAAGCGATGGTGGGCCCAAATTCCGACAAATGGTTAGAAGCCATGAAATCCGAGATAAATGGATCTTTAAGAAGAAGACAGACGTGACGGTAATGGTCACCGTCTATGAAGCTCGACTTGTGGCGAAGAGTTTTTCACAAGTTCAAGGAGTTGACTACGATGAGATTTTCTCATCCGTAGCGATGCTTAAAGTCCGTCGGAATCATGTTAGCATTAGCTGCATTTATGAAATCTGGCAGATGGATGTCAAAACGAGTTTCCTTACCAGCCAGAAGGAAAGGTTGTATGTGATACAATAAGAAAGGTTTTGTCGATCCTAAGGATGCTAAAGGTATGCTAGCTCCAGCGATCCTTCTAAGGACCGGAGTAAGCATCTCGGAGTTGGAATGTATGTTTTGATGAGATGATCAAAGATTTTGGGTTTATACAAAAGTTTATGAGAAACTTGTATTTCCAAAGAAGTGAGTGGGAGCACTATAGAATTTCTGATAAGTATATGTTGTTGACATATTGTTGATCAGAAATGATGTAGAATTTCTGGAAAGCATATATGGTTATTTGAAAAGTGTTTTTCAAGAGAAAACCTGGTTTAAGCTACTTGAACATTGAGCATCAAGATCTATAATGATAGATCAAAAACGCTTAATGGTACTTTCAAAATGAGCACATACCTTGACATGATCTTGAAGGTGTTCAAGATGGATCAGTCAAAGAAGGAGTTCTTGCCTGAGTTGTAAGGTATGAAGTTAAGACTTAAAGCTCGACCACGGGAGAAAAGAGAGAAAGGACGAAAGTCATCCCCTATGCTTTGGATGTAGGCTCTACATATGCTATGCTGTGTACCGCACCGGAAGTGTGCCTTGCCATGAGTCAGTCAAGGGGTACAAGAATGATCCAGGAATGGATCATTGGACAACGGTCAAAATTGTCCTTGGAGTAAATAAGGACATGTTTCTCGATTATGGAGGTGATAAAGAGTTCGGCGTAAAGGGTTACGTCGATGCAAGCTTTAACACCTATCCAAATGACTCTGAGTAGCAAACCGGATACGTATAGTGGAGCAAGCATTTGGAATAGCTCCAAGTGGAGAGTGGTAGCAGCATTTACAATATGACCTGGAGATTTGCGAAGTACATACGGATCTGATTGTTGCAGACCCGTTGACTAAAACCTCTCTCACAAGCAAAACATGATCAAACCCTAGAACTCATTGAGTCTTAATCACATGATGATGTGAACTAGTTTAATGACACTAGTAAACTCTTTGGATGTTGGTCACATGGCGATGTGACCTGTCAGTGTTAATCACATGGCGATGTGAACTAGATTATTGACTCTAGTGCAAGTGGGAGACTGTTGGAAATATGCCCTAGAGGCAATAATAAATTAGTTATTATTATATTTCCTTGTTCATGATAATCGTTTATTATCCATGCTATAATTGTATTGATAGGAAACTCAGATACATGTGTGGATACATAGACAACACCATGTCCCTAGTAAGCCTCTAGTTGACTAGCTCGTTGATCAATAGATGGTTACGGTTTCGACCATGGACATTGGATGTCGTTGATAACGGGATCACATCATTAGGAGAATGATGTGATGGACAAGACCCAATCCTAAGCATAGCACAAAGATCGTAGTTCGCTTGCTAGAGCTTTTCCAATGTCAAGTATCTCTTCCTTAGACCATGAGATCGTGTAACTCCCGGATACCGTAGGAGTGCTTTGGTGTATCAAACGTCACAACGAATCGGGTGACTATAAAGGTGCACTATGGTATCTCCGAAAGTGTCATTGGGTTGACACGATCGAGATGGGATTTGTCACCCGTAAACGGAGAGGTATCTCTGGGCCCACTCGGTAGGACATCATCATAATGTGCACAATGTGACCAAGGGGTTGATCACGGATGATGTGTTACGGAACGAGTAAAGAGACTTGCGGTAACGAGATTGAACAAGGTATCGGTATACCGACGATCGAATCTCGGGCAAGTACAATACCGCTAGACAAAGGGAATTGAATACGGATCGATTGAGTCCTTGACATCGTGGTTCATCCGATGAGATCATCGTGGAACATGTGGGAGCCAACATGGGTATCCAGATCCGTTGTTGGTTATTGACCGGAGAACGCCTCGGTCATGTCTACATGTCTCCCGAACCCGTAGGGCTACACACTTAAGGTTCGATGACGCTTAGGGTTATAAAGGAAGTTTGTATGTGGTTACCGAATGTTGTTCGAGTCCGGATGAGATCCGGACGTCACGAGGAGTTCCGGAATGGTCCGGAGGTAAAGATTTATATATGGAAGTCCTATTTTGGCCACCGGAAAATGTTCGGATTTTTCGGTATTGTACCGGAAGGTTCTAGAAGGTTCCGGAGTGGGGCCCACCTGCATGGGGGACCCACATGAACGTGGGTAGTGGGGAAAGGCCCCACACCCCTGGTCAAGCGCACCAAGATCCCCTTTAGAAGGAATAAGATCATATCCCAAGGGATAAGATCAAGATCCCTAAAAGGGGGATAACAATCGGTGGGGAAGGAAATGATGGGATTTCTTTCCTCCCACCTTGGCCAACGCCCCAATGGACTTTGAGGGCAAGAAACCAGCCCCTCCACCCCTATATAAAGTGGGGAGACGATGGGAGCTCAACACG
>JAHHZJ010000134.1:0-38633 GCA_021437245.1 Aegilops speltoides
CTTGACAAGTTCAAGATGAAGGATGGTGAAGAATTAGCTGAAATGTACTCTAGGCTTGCTCTCATCACAAATGAGATTGCGGCTTAGGAAGCGAAGAAATGACCGACCGATTCATCATCAAGAAGATTCTCGAGCTTTGGATGGAAAGTATGACACCGTGTGCACTTTGATCCAAATGATGCCAAACTACAAGAATCTCAAGCCAACGAAGTCATTGGAAGAATTGTTGCTCATGAGATGACACTTAAGGATAAGGAAGAGCTTCACAACAAGTCAAGTGGTGCTTACAAAGCTACAAGTGATGCTCCCACAACCTCAAGTGACAAGTTAGTTTCCAATGAAGAGATAAGCCTAATGGTCAAGAACTTCAACAAATTCTACAAGAATAGAGGCAAAGAGAAGCTCAAAGTCTAGATCATATGATGAAAAGAGATCTTCTAGTCGTGATCGAAGCTGCTACAATTGTGGAAGACCGGACACTACTCAAATGAGTGTCTGGCTCCCCACAAGAAAAGAAGAATCTCCAAGAAGAAGAAGCTCAAGAGATGAGTCACCTCGGAAAGAGAAGGAGTAGAGATGATCGTTATGAGCGAAGACCCTCTCGGAGAAGCAAGGATTAGGAGAGGAAAGACAAGTCATCAAGGAGCTACACAAGAAGAAAACATCAAGCTCATGTAGGTGAATGGGTCTCGGCTCCGACTCAGACAATCAATCCGAAGGAAGCTATCACTCCAACTCCGACTACTGATCAAGATGAAGGTGTTGCGGTCTTGCTCTCGTATCCTCCAACTCCAACTCCTCGACTTATTTGATTCACCAAATGAGGGAATTGGAAGATGCTTCATGGCTAAAGGCCCCAAGGTATCACACCTGAATTCATTGACTTCAATAGTGATGAGGATGACTTGCTTGGTGAAGATGAGCTCTTGCATGATAAATCCAATGAGCCTAGTAACGATGAACATGCTAGTAGTCTTTATAGTCGAGAAGAGTCGAATGACAATGCTATGAAGGAGATTGAGCGTCTAACTAAAGAACTAAACACTCTTAAGTTAGCTCATGAAACAACTCAAGAAGATCATAGAGCTCCTAAGATCTCATGAGAAGCTACGCTTGAGAAGCTCACTCTAGAGCAAGAACATGAGTTTCTAAAAGCAATCAATGACGATCTTGAAGAAGAGTTCTTCATATCTTGCCAAACGACTTCTCTTGTCTAATTTCTTGCCACCCATTAAGACTAAGCATGACAAGCATAAGAAAAATTCTTCCTCTAGTAGTAACAATAACCATGCTAAATCCAATGTTGTTGCTTCTAGTAGTTCTCTTGATTCCACTAACAATGTTTCAAGCCAAGTTACACTTGAGCAAGAAAATAGTTTATTGAAAGGGATCATAGAAAGGTGTCTACAAGAGCCTTGCGGAAGCAAGAACTTTGAGAAATTGTTACTTAAGCAAGGAAGGCAGGAAGAATCAAGGAATTGGTTTTGAGCGAAAGTTCAGCGCCGAAGGTGTTGAATGGGAAGAAGGTCAATATCCTACTCCACAGTTTGTTCCTCAAAAGGAGAAGTATGATCCTACTTCTTCCAAGGTGGAACAAGCTCAAGATGACCTTCCACCACAAGACCACAAGCTAAAAGGCAAGGACAAGCTTCAAGAGGAGATTGATGCATTTGTTGAAGCACCTCAAGCCATGGTCAAGTGGGTTCCCAAGGAAGCGTCAAGTTCTACTTCGTCAAGCTCAACTACAACCCCAAGGATTCCCATCAAGATGATGTGGATCGAAGAAGAAGAACTAGAAAGTTCTTGAGGGTGACTCGCCAACATACTTCACTCACATTCATTTTGGCAAAAACTTGTGCAATCAACTTCCACATCGTGCACTAGTTCATGGAGTCACAAACCCTCTTGTTGGTAAGTCAAGGGACAAGGTAATCATTGCTTTCATGGACATCATCTATTGTGAACTTCAATCTATGTCCATGGATATCCTTGTTTGTTCCTTGTGGGACTAACCCATGTAGGTATTGAAAGTGCGAATCAAGGATAGCTCCCAACTCTTGATGATCTTCATCAACATTGAGCATCCACATCTTCAACATCTACATGAAGTCTTCTCGACAACCCAAGGTTAGTTTGACCCTTTAAAGGGGTTCTCACATCTAGGGGAGCTTTGCTCTAAAAATTGAGCTAAAGCATCTTCAAATGATGTGAACACATCAATGCTTTATGTAAAAGTGGTAACCCCACTTGTGCTTAAACGATGAGTATGACCTATGATCAAATGTTCTCATTTGGCTCCTAAGTCAATATACTCATATAAAGATGACCTAGTCATCGACAAATTGTGTGTTAGTTGCTAGAGTTTTTGTTGTGCATGTTTGACACATATTTCATTTGCTATCTTATTGTGTGAGCATGTTGGATGCATGATTTTATCCATTCGAGGACATCCATTTGTTGTTTTGGTCTTTTTGAGTTTTCTGACCAAATGGATGGACAAGAATGCCTAAATACCTCCCTAGCTATCTATGCTTTCTTGTCTCAAATTCTATTCATGCTTACATCACAAATTTTGAACAAGTCATTTTGGACCCTCGGGTGAGGAGCACTTTCAGAGCCACCGATCCGTCAAGGCTAACTTCCAAAACCTTCTAATTGATTTGGTCGGACCAACTCACTCAAACTCGGTCGAACCGAAAGCATTTAGACGATCTAGGTTTTCACCTCGGTGAAACCGAGTTGTGATTTTCAGCGTGACCGAAGTGCATAACGCCTAGCGTTATCCATCTCGGTGCCACCGAGTTTTTAACTTCGGTCCCACCGACAGCGAAAAGTATATATTCCGAGGGCAGCGTTGATTCCTCCTTCAAGCGTTTAGCCCCACCCCTTCTTTGCCGTCGCCTTGGTCTCCGGATCGTCGCCGTAAATCGCTTTGTGCGCCCTCGCCTTGAGTCTCCGTCGCCGTCAGCGGACATCTCCTCCGAGCCGTTGCCGCCGTGAAAAACTCCACCAAGTTAGGGTGAGTTTGATCCCTCGTGCTCCCATCTCGATTCAATGCGTTTGGATTGCCTAATATCTTGCCACGATTGAAATCCTCCTGTACACAGTTAGTTCGTTTGAACTAGATTGAGTAAAAGTTTTAGGGTTAGGTTTCATGGAACACATCTCGGTGAGACCGATTTTATAGTTTCGGTATGACCGATTTGGCCTATAGCCATTACCTTTGCACCCTTCGGTCCAACCGAGTTGTGCAAAATCGGTGTGACGAAATGAAGATTCTGTGAAACCCTAGTGTTTTGGCGGGACGAAACCCACTTGGTCAAACCGAAAGTGGTGTGACAAGCTCTGTTTAACACTTGATTCACGAACCTTAAACTTCGGTCGACGAAATGTCTTGTGAAAACTTAATACTAGAATTTGAACTCATTTTTTGCAAAAACTTCTGCAGTTTGTGATGACTCTTCTTCTCTGCCTACACCTTATCTATTCATAGGTTGTCAGCCATGTCGGATGCGTGTGTGATCGAGCAGTCGAGACACCCATTGCAGACATTCGAGGCGGGCACTAGTCACGATCCTAGTAGCTCATCGATGATGGTGAGAGGAGTACACCAAGTGGCTTGCCTCCTGCAGCCACGAGCTAGAAAGAAAAGGAATTGAGATGATGAGGATTCAGATTTTGTTGTTGAGGAAGAGGTGACCTCAAAGCCTAAAAGGAAGGTTGTTGCCAAAAGCAACAAGGTCGACAAACTAAGAAGGGCACCGACAAAGTCAAGCGATCAATTGTTGCTAAGAAGCTGAATTTGGGAGAGGCATTTGCAAGCAAAGTGAAAAACCTCCAAGAGAAGAGGATAGTGCATGATGCAGCGATGAGGATGAGGATGAGAAGCACCCCAGCCTCCTTCTCGAAGCCAAAGTTCATGGGTGATGCCATTAAGGCGGAGCCACGTCAAAGCCCAAGAAATCAGCTCCAGCTAAGGCAGCTCCAGCAAAACTGCTACCAAGCCCAAGAAGACCGTCGAAACATTCCGGCGTCGGAAAAGAACAAGGATGATGTGCCACCGGTGTGTCGGATGATGAAGGACCGGTTTTGCGAAACTTCGTCCAAAAGCTGCCACTACATAATGATGCTCATCCTCAAGCTGAGAATATGAAGGAAAGGAAAGATAGAGGTCTCGGGCTATGGAGACAAAGTGACCTTTATGCCGTGAGGAGAAGAACTGCTGTAGATCCCGATTTCACACGAGAGAGCGGCGGGACTTCTATGAGACCGTCTTGATGGACAAAAGCCCATAGTCGCGAGACACCGGATATGTCATTGGAAGTACATTGATAGCGAAAACACAGAGATTTCTTTCCACATGTGCATGAAAGTTTCACTTTGCATGTGGAGTTGCAGACTTTGTAGGTCGAAATTGACAAGTTGGAGCGATGAGATGATAATGCAATTCTATGCCACAGCTCACTCTACTACGATGGAAAGATTATGTGGATGGTGAAGGTCAAAGATTTTCTTCTTCTGTTGAAGAATGGGCAGAAATTCGAATGCTCGGTCTGGCGAGAAGATGATATTGATGTATATGGAATTCCAAGAAGAATCATGAATCCATGAAAAACATGTACAAAGAGATTCCAGCAAAGGATTTGGGAATCTGGAAGCTAAAGCTCGATCTACTATCTCGGGCAGGCTTACCTACCACTAATACCATTTTGAGGCATACCTTGATGCCCAAATGGACTTGATGGAGATGATCGCATGATCGGAGGATACTCTATCAACATGCTGCACATACTTGATCAAAGAATGTTTCCTAACCATGAACAAGGAGTTGATTTGATTAACAAGGCGTAGTAATTTCAAAACCCATTCCCTTAGCACCACGATCGCTGCATCCATGACAGATCATGGTGATGTATAGCGGAGAGAGAGAGGGAGAGTGTTGTCTACGTACCCTCGTAGTGTTGACCCGTAGAGCGGAAGTGATCTGGCGTAGAGGAAGTAGTCGTACGTTCTCCTCGCGATCCGACCGATCGGCGCCGTTACTCGGCGCCCGAGTTCTTGACACACGTACAGCTCGATGGCGTCCCTCGTACTCCGATCCAGCCGAGTGTCGAGGAGAGTTCGTCGGCCTGACGGCGTGGTAGCGATCTTGATGTTCTACGGTGCAGGGCTTCGCCTAAGCTTTGCGACGATATGACCGAGGTGGAATATGGTGGAGGGACACACGCTGCGGCTAAAGAGCGATCCGTAGATCAATACTTGTGTGTCTAGGGTGCCCCCTGCCCCGTATATAAAGGAGGAGGGGGAGGCGGCCCGGCCCTATAAGAGGCGCCAAGGAGGAGTCCTCCTCCTAGTTGAGTAGGACTCCCCCTTTCCTAGTTGGACTAGGAAGGGAGGGGGAAGGAAGGAGGAGAGGGAGAGGGGGCGCACCCCCCTCCTTGTCCTATTCGGACTCCCACAGGAGGCGCCACCACCTGGTGCGGCCTCTCTCTCTCCTCTTGGCCCACTAAGGCCCATAACTTACCCCGGAGTTCCGGTAACCTCGGCACTCCGAAGTTTCTCCGGAAACTTCGGAACCTTTCCGAACTCGAATATAGCCGTCAATATATCAATCTTTATGTCTCGACCATTTGAGACTCCTCGTCATGTCCGTGATCACATCGGGACTCGAACTTCTTGGTACATCAAAATACATAAACTCATAATAAGCATCATGAAACCTTAAGCGTGCGGACCCTACGGTTCGAGAACAATGTAGACATGACCGAGAACACGTCTCGGTAAATAACCAACAGCGGGACTGGATGCCCATATTGGTTCCTACATATTCTCGAAGATCTTTATCGGTCAGACCGCATAACAACATCGTTGTTCCTTTGTCATCGGTATGTTACTTGCAGAGATTCGATCGTCGGTATCAATACCTAGTTCAATCTCGTTACCGGCAAGTCTCTTTACTCGTTCGTAATACATCATCTCACAGCTAACTCATTAGTTGTATTGCTTGCAAGGCTTGAGTGATGTGTATTACCGAGAGGGCGAAGATACCTCTCCAGAGCAATCGGAGTGACAAAACCTAATCTCGAAATCGCCAACCCAACATCGCCTTTGGAGACACTGTAGTACTCCTTTATAATCACCCGATTCGTTGTGGCGTTTGGTAGCACCTAAAGTGTTCCTCCGTTAAGCAGGAGTTGCATAATCTCATAGTTACGAGGAACATGTATAAGTCATGGATAAAAGCAGTAGCAACATACTAAGCGATCAGTGCTAAGCTAATGGAATGGGTCATGTCAATCAGATCATTCAACTAATGATGTGACCTTGTTAATCAAATAACAACTCCTTGTCCATGGTTAGGAAACATAACCATCTTTGATTAACAAGCTAGTCAAGTAGAGGCATACTAGTGACACTCTGTTTGTCTATATATTCACACATGTATTATGTTTCCGGTTAATACAATTCTAGCATGAATAATAAACATTTATCATGATATGAGGAAATAAATAATAACTTTATTATTGCCTCTAGGGCATATTTCCTTGATCTCCCACTTGCACTAGAGTCAATAATCTAGATCACATCACCATGTGATTAACATCGATAGTTCACATCATCATGTGATTAACACCCATAGTTCACATCGCCATGTGACCAACACCCAAAGTGTTTACTAGATTGATAATCTATTTCACATCGCTATGTGATTAACACCCAAGAGTACTAAGGTGTGATCATGTTTTGCTTGTGAGAGAGTCTTAGTCAGCGGGTCTTTCACATTCGGATCCGTTATGTATTTTGCAATTTTCTATGTCTACAATGCTCTGCGAAGCTACTCTAGCTAATTGCTCCCATTTTCAATATGTATCTAGATCGAGACTTAGAGTCATCGGATCGGTGTCAAAACTTGCATCGGCGTAACTCTTTCTGACGAACCTTTTTCACTTCCATAATCGAGAAACATATCCTTATTCCACTAAGGATAATTTTGACCGTTGTCGATGATCTACTCCTAGATCACTATTGTACTCCTTGCCAAACTTCGGTGTAGGGTATACAATAGATCTGGTACACAGCATGGCATACTTTATAGAACCTATGGCCAAGGCATAGGAAATGACTTTCATTCTCTTTCCATCTTCTGCCGTGGTCGGGTTTTGAGTCTTACTCAATTTCACACCTTGTAACACAGGCAAGAACTCTTTCTTTGGTGTTCCATTTTGAACAACTTCAAAATCTTGTCAAGGTATGTACTTATTGAAAAAACTTATCAAGCGTCTTGATCTATCTCTATAGATCTTGATGCTCAATATATAACAGCTTCACGAGGTCTTTCTTTGAAAAACTCCTTTCAAACACTCCTTTATGCTTTGCAAAATAATTCTACATTATTTCCGATCTACAATATGTCATTCACATATACTTATCGAAATGCTGTAGTGCTCCACTCACTTTCTAGTAAATCTGAGGCTTCTTTGCAAGTGCTGTATAAACTATATCTTTGATCAACTTATCAAAGCGTATATTCTAACTCGAGATGCTTGCACCAGTCCATAGATGGATCATTGGAGCTTGCACATTTGTTAACACCTTTAGGATCGACAAAACCTCTTGGTTGCATCACATACAACTCTTCTTTAATAACTCCATTAAGGAATGCAGTTTTGTTTATCCATTTGCAAATTTTTATAAAATCGGCAATTGCTAACATGATTCGGACAGACTTTTAAGCATCGTCTGAGTGAGAAAATCTCATTGTATTCAACATCTTGAACTTTGTCAAAACCTTTTTCGACAAGTCTAGCTTTGTAGATAGTAACACTACTATCAGCGTCCGTCTTCCTCTTGAAGATCCATTTATTTTCTATGGCTTGCCGATCATTGGGCAACTCCACCAAAGTCCACACTTTGTTCTCATACATGGATCTCATCTCAGATTTTATGGCCTCAAGCCATTTCGCGGAATCTGGGCTCATCATCGCTTCATCATAGTTCGTAGGTTCATCATGGTCTAGTTACATGACTTCGAACAGGATTACCGTACCACTCAGTGCGGATCTCACTCTGGTTTACCTCGAGATTCGGTAGTAACTTGATCTGAAGTTACATGATCATCATCATTAGCTTCCTCACTAATTGGTATAGTAGTCACGAGAACAGATTTACGTGATGAACTACTTTCAATAAGGGAGAAGGTACAATTACCTCATCAAGTTCTACTTTCCTCCCACTCACTTCTTTCGAGAGAAACTCCTTCTCTAGAAAGGATCCATTTCAACAACGAAAATCTTGCTTTAGGATCTGTGATAGAAGGTGTACCCAACAATTTCCTTTGGGTATTCTATGAAGGCGCACTTCTCCGATTTGGGTTTGAGCTTATCGGGATGAAACTTTTCACATAAGCATCGCAGCCCCAAACTTTAAGCGACAACTTTGGTTTCTTGCTAAACCACAGTTCATATAGTGTCATCTCAGCAGTTTAGATGGTGCCCTATTTAGCGTGAATGCAGATGACTCTAATGCATGATCCCAAAAGCGATATTGGTAAATCGGTAGAAACATCATAGATTGTACTATATCCAATAAAATGCACGGTTATGACGTTCGGACACACCATTATGATGTGGTGTTCGGTGGCATGAATTTGTGAAACTATTCCACATTGTTTGAATTGAAGACCAAACTCGTAACTCAAATATTTGTCTCCATGATCGGATCGTAGAAACCTTATTTTCTTGTCACGATGATTTTTCCACTTCACTCTGAAATTCTTTGAACCTTTCAACTATTTCGGACTTATGTTTCATCAAGAAGATATACCCATATCTGCTCAAATCATCTGTGAAGGTCGAGAAAATAATGATACCGCCATGACCTTAACATTCATTGGATTGCATACATCAATATGTATTATTTCCAATAAATCATTGCTCGCTCCACTATTCGGAGAAGCGGAGTCTTAGTCATCTTGCCCATGAGGCATGGTTACATAAGCATCAAGTGATTCATAATCAAGTGATTCCAAAATCCCATCGATATGGAGTTTCTTCATCGCTTTACACCAATATGACCTAAGCGGCGGTGCCACAAATAAGCTGCACTATCATTATTAACTTTGAATATGTGTATCACTACGATCGAGATCCAATGAACCATTTTCATTGGGTGTGTAACCATATTAGGTTTTATTCATGTAAACAGAACAACAGTTTATTCTCTTACTTAAATGAATAACCGTATTGCAATAAACACGATCAAATCATATTCATGCTCAACGCAAACACAAAATAACATTTATTTTGGTTCAACACTAATCCCGAAAGTATAGGGGGTGTGCGATGATGATCATATCAATCTTGAAACTACTTTCAACACACATCGTCACTTCACCCTTAACTAGTTTACATTTGATACGCAACTCCGTTTGAGTTACTACTCTTAGCAAGCGAACCAGTACCAAATACCAAGGGGTTGCTATAAACACTAGTAAAGCACACATCAAATACATGTATATCAAATATACCCTTTTTTCACTTTGCCATCCTTCTTATCCACCAAATATTTAGGGTAGTTACGCTTCGATAACCAGTCCCTTTGCGGTAGAAGCACTTAGTCTCGGGCTTAGGTCGGACTTGGGCTTCTTCATGACAACAACTTGCTTGCCGTTCTTCTTGAAGTTCCTTCTATCCCTTTGCCCTTTTCTTGAAACTAGTGATCTTGTTAACCATCAACACTTGATGTTCTTTCTTGATTTCTACCTTCATCGATTTCATCATCACGAAAAGCTCGGGAATCATTTTCATCATCCCTTGCATACTATAGTTCATCACGAAGTTCTACTAACTTGGTGATGGTGACTAGAAAATTCATCAATCACTATCTTATCGGAAGATTAACTCCCACTTGATTCAGCGATTGTACTATCCGGACAATCTGAGCACATGCTCACTAGTTGGCGATTCTCCTCCATCTTTTAGCTATAGAACTTGTTGGAGACTTCATATCTCTCAACTCGGGTATTTGCTTGAAATATTAACTTCAATTCTGGAACATCTCATATGGTCCATGATGTTCAAAACATCTTTGAAGTCGATTCTAAGCCATAAAGCATGGTGCACAAAACTATCAAGTAGTCATCATATTGAGCTAAGCCAAGCGTTCATAACGTGCGCATACGCTCTGCAATAAGTCTGTCACCTAGCGGTGCATTAAGGACATAATTCTTACGTGCGGCAATGAGGATAAACCTCGGATCTCGGATCAAATCCGCATCATTGCTACTAACATTTTTCAACACAATTTTCTCTAGGAACATATCAAAATAAACATATGAAAGCAACAACGCAAGCTATTGATCTTACAACATAATTTGCAAAATACTACCGGGACTAAGTTCATGATAAATTTAAGTTCAATTAATCATATTACTTAAGAACTCCCACTTAGCAGACATCTCTCTAGTCATCTAAGTGATCACGTGATCCAAATCAACTAAACCATAACCGATCATCACGTGAAATGGAGTAGTTTTCAATGGTGAACATCTTATGTTGATCATATCTACTATATGATTCACGCTCGACCTTTCGGTCTCCGTGTTCGAGGCCATATCTGCATATGCTAGGCTCGTCAAGTATAACGAGTATTCTGCGTGTGCAAAACTGGCTTGCACCCGTTGTAGATGGACGTAGAGCTTATCACACCCGATCATCACGTGGTGTGCAGGCACGACGAACTTTGCAGCAGTGCATACTCGGGAGAACACTTCTTGATAATTTAGTGAGAGATCATCTTATAATGCTACCGTCAATCAAAGCAAGATAAGATGCATAAAAGATAAACATCACATGCAAATCAATATAAGTGATATGATATGGTCATCATCATCTTGTGCTTCGTGATCTCCATCTCTTGCACCACCATGATCACCATCGTCACCGGTAGCGACACCTTGATCTCCATCGTAGCATCGTTGTCGTCTCGCCAAACTTATGCTTCTCGACTATCGCTACCGCTTAGTGATAAAGTAAAGCATTACGAAGCGATGCATTGCATACAATAAGCGACAACCATATGGCTCTGCCGATTGCCGATAACCGGTTACAAAACATGATCATCTCATACAATAAAATATAGCATCACGTCTTGACCATATCACATCACAACATGCCTGCAAAAACAAGTTAGGCGTCCTCTACTTTGTTGTTGCAAATTTTACGTGGCTGCTACGGGCTTAAGCAAGAACCAGTCTCACCTCGCATCAAAACCACAGCGATACTTCGTCAAATAGACTCGTTTTAACCTTCTCAAGGACGGGCGTATACTTTTCAGTTCAACTAAAGTGAGAGAGCAGACACCGCCGGTCACCTTTAAGCAGCGAGTGCTCGTGGCGGTGAAACCAGTCTCGCGTAAGCGTCTGGCGTAATGTCGGTCGGGCGCTTCATCTCACAATACCGCTGAACCAAAGTATGACATGCTGGTAGGTAGTATGACTTGTATCGCCCACAACTCACTTGTGTTCTACTCGTGCAAAACATCAAACCATAGAAAAAAACCTAGGCTCGGATGCCCTTTGTTGGGGAGCGTAGTAATTTCAAAAATTTCCTACGCGCACGCAAGATCATGGTGATGTATAGCAGAGAGGGGAGAGTGTTGTCTCGTACCCTCGTGAACCGAGCGGAAGCGATCTAGCGTAGAGGAAGTAGTCGTCACGTTCTCCTCGCGATCCGACCGATCCGGCGCCGTTACTCCGGCGCCCGAGTTCTTGACACGCGTACAGCTCGATGGCGTCCCTCGTACTCGATCCAGCCGAGTGTCGAGGAGAGTTCCGTCGACCTGACGGTGTGGTGGCGATCTTGATGTTCTACCGGCGCGAGGGCTTCGCCTAAGCTTTGCGACGATATGACCGAGGTGGAATATGGTGGAGGGCACGCTGCGGCTAAGGCGATCCGTAGATCAATACTTGTGTGTCCTAGGGTGCCCCCCCTGCCCCGTATATAAAGGAGGGAGGGAGGCGGCCGGCTCCTATAGGCGCGCCAAGGAGGAGTCCTCCTCCTGGCTGGAGTAGGACTCCCCTTTCCTAGTCCAACTAGGAAGGGAGAAGGGGAAGGAAAGAGGGAGAGGAGAGAGGGAAGGGGCGCGCCCCCTCCTTGTCCTATTCGGACTCCCACAGGGAGGCGCCACCTCTGGTGCGGCCCTCTCTCTCCCCTCTTGGTCCACTAAGGCCCATAACTTCCCCGGGGTTCCGGTAACCCCTCCGGCACTCCGATTTTCTCCGGAAACTTCGGAACCTTTCGGTGTCGAATATAGCCGTCCAATATATCAATCTTTATGTCTCGACCATTTGAGACTCCTCGTCATGTCCGTGATCACATCGGGACTCGAACTTCTTGGTACATCAAAATACATAAACTCATAATAAGCATCGCCGAAACCTTAAGCGTGCGGACCCTACGGTTCGAGAACAATGTAGACATGACCGAGACACGGCTCGGTCAATAACCAACAGCGGGACCTGGATGCCCATATTGGTTCCTACATATTCTCTGAAGATCTTTATCGGTCGGACCGCATAACAACATCGTTGTTCCCTTTGTCATCGGTATGTTACTTGCGAGATTCGATCGTCGGTATCAATACCTAGTTCAATCTCGTTACCGGCAAGTCTCTTTACTCGTTCCGTAATACATCATCTCACAGCTAACTCATTAGTTGTATTGCTTGCAAGGCTTGATGATGTGTATTACCGAGAGGGCCAGAGATACCTCTCAGAGCAATCGGAGTGACAAAACCTAATCTCGAAATCGCCAACCCAACATCGCCTTTGGAGACACTGTAGTACTCCTTTATAATCACCCGATTCGTTGTGACGTTTGGTAGCACCAAAGTGTTCCTCCGATAAGCAGGAGTTGCATAATCTCATAGTTACGAGGAACATGTATAAGTCATGGATAAAAGCGGTAGCAACATACTAAACGATCGAGTGCTAAGCTAATGGAATGGGTCATGTCAATCAGATCATTCAACTAATGATGTGACCTTGTTAATCAAATAACAACTCCTTGTCCATGGTTAGGAAACATAACCATCTTTGATTAACAAGCTAGTCAAGTAGAGGCATACTAGTGACACTCTGTTTGTCTATATATTCACACATGTATTATGTTTCGGTTAATACAATTCTAGCATGAATAATAAACATTTATCATGATATGAGGAAATAAATAATAACTTTATTATTGCCTCTAGGGCATATTTCCTTCAAAAGCACCTTTCAAGGTGATGGACTTGATGGTAGAAACCATTAAGAGGAATTGCGGTGACGAGAAAAGGTCATGTGGATTTGCCCATGATTGAGATGCTTATCAATGCCAAGTTTGTACGGGCACATTCTTGTTGGATAGAGAACATTTACCTTTGCAGCGAGCATGAAGACAATGTTGTTGTGATGGATAAGGAGGATCCGACATCTGTTGAAGGTCAAGCCAAGATCGAAGCTGCTAAGAAAGCCAAAGGCGACAAGGAAGCGGCGGCAATGCAGCTAAACCAAAGAGTTTGGAGAGCAAATTCTTGAAGCTACTCAAAGGATTGAACAACACTGGCCAGCATTATGCAGTCTCGGAGAGCTTAGAGAGGATTGTTGAAGACAAGATCACGCTACGGGCGTGAAGGTGGTGAAGTACAAGTGACCGTCAACAAGCTCGGCGGACATTGAGGAAGCAAAGCGAGGAGAAGGAAGAGCTTATCGTGAGTTGCAGGATGACTTAGTCCGAGATTCTCGGCTGACAGGCTGCTCCGGTTCCCATAGGACCCGATCGGTTGCTATTCCGATGGTGACACGGGACTACTGACTTGGCACCTCCACAGTTCAGCGATTACTCCAACTCCAGCTCCGGTGACCACTCCTCCGGCCAGACATCAATTTGAAGTCTTCGCCCGATCTTGTCATATCCACTCCGACATCAACCCAGACGGGAGCCGCGCGAGAGTCCACGGTGGCTTAGCTCTATGCTTTTTGAACTTTTGGTAACTTGTTGCCAAAGGGAAAAGTGTATAGATCATAGGACTTCGAGAGAGAGTCTTTGTTGTCTTTGCGCTTTTGCTCTTTCGTTCTTTTGCGGTTTCTTTGAGATGCTTTTGGTTTTCGAGACATTTAGTGTGTTTGATACTCCGTTTGTTTCTACCTTAATGAGTGCTTGGTCGTACTATGCTTTAATGTGTGCTTAATGCTTATCATATGCCATTCATATCTTGTATGACCATTTACTCATGTCTTGGTGATTGGGTGCATGTTGTTCATTCTTATCATTTTGTGCGCTCCACCAAGATGTATGTGACATGGAAGAGTGACCCATGATCCTAATCGATTGTGCATTTGCATTCAAGCGCAAATCTTAAATAATGCACAAATTTAGGGGAGCTCTTGCTTATCACATACTTCTCAAAGCGACGATATTATTCATTGATTATATCCTTTGTCGAGCTTTGATCTATATGTTGTCATCAATTACCAAAAGGGGAGATTGAAAGTGCAACTAATCCCGGGTGGTTTTGGTAATTAACAACAACATATATATCATTGAACTAATAGTTACTTGAGAATCATTTGAGAGAGTTCATTGATATGGGTATGGCAAGGACTGAAGAAGTGGACCCCTCAAAATGCTAAGGCAAGCATTGGCAAAAGCTCAAGACTCCATTTTGGTTTAGTGATCCAAGATCACATTGAGTCCATAGGAAAAGCCAATACTATTAAAAGGGGATGAGGTTATGATGATGATCTGGTTGCTCAAGTGCTTAGTGATACATCTCCTAAACTATCGACAACTTTCTTTGCCATATACACTCATAAGTAGTCTCGGTCCCACCGATATTCCAAACTTCAGTCTGCAAGATGAACCACCTCAGCCATAAGCCAAAGCCTAGTAAACTCGGATTTTCCGATTAGAACTCGGTCTCACGAAACATGAGTTGCCAAGCTTACGTAACATACATCATCAAATCGTTGTCACCGAGATGATGAAGTCGGTCCCACGAAGCTGGCATGCTCTTGTCATTGCGAATCGGACTCACTGAGATTGTATTTTCGGTCCCACGAAAATCCCAACGTTCACATTATTTGAACTATCGGTCTCACCGAGTTGTCAACCGGTCCCACGAGATTGCTCAAATGTGTGTAGCAGTTGGATTTTGTGTGGAGAGCTATTTATACCCCTCCACCCCTCTTCATTCGTGGAAGAGCCATCGGAAAGAACTACCACTCCTACCTTACATTTACGAAGAGAACTACCTACCCTTGTGTTGAGATCAAGTTGCTCCACTCCCACCATATGAAGCTTGATCTCTAGCCTTCCCAAGTTGCTTTCCACTCAATCCTTTCTTCCACCACAGCCAAATCGGTGAGGAGAGTTGAGTGTTGGGGAGATTATCATTTGAAGCACAAGAGCAAGGAGTTCATCATCATCTACAACATCTATTACCTTTTGGAGGTGGTGCCTCCTAGATTGGTTAGGTGTCGCTTGGGAGCCTCCGTCATCGAGATGTGGAGTTGAACCAAGAAGTTTGTAAGAAGCAAGGAGATCGCCTACCGTGAAGATCTACCCGAGTAAGGCTAGCCCTCCGTGGGCGTGAGCCATGATGGAATAGACAAGGTTGCTTCTTCGTGGACCCTTAGTGGGTGGAGCCCTCCATGGACTCTCGCATGGCCGTTACCCTCCGTGGGTTGAAGTCTCCATCAGCGTGGAAATGCGATAGCACCACCTATCGGAACCACGAGAAGAATCACCAGCGTCTCCAAAATTGCGTTTGCTCTTCTCCACCTCTCTTTACTACATGTGCAATTTACTTTCCGCTGCCTATACTCTAGAATTGCATGTGTAGGGTGATGCTTGACTTGATCATAATTGTGAATCTGCCAAAAACTGTTTTTTGTCAAAAGGCAGAATTTTTATATTGTCAAGTAGTCTAATCACCCCCCCTCTAGACATACTTTCGATCCTACAACCGGAAAAATCACACTCGATGTGGTGTTCAGCTCTCCGGACAATTACAGATCCGAAGAAGTCACGTTCCGGGTAGCCCGTTCAGCGGCGGCTATCACGCCATAATGGGGCGAGAGGCATTCACAATTTTTCAAGCAATACCTCATTCGGGTACATGAAGCTCAAAATGCAGGCCCCGGAATAATCACTCTCGTCGGTGATCCGGACACGGCACTCAGCGCGAAAACAAGACAGCCGCATTAGCCCTCGAGGCACTATCCAAAGCCTTAGCGGCGGAGGAGCTCACCGCGCTATGCTCTCGGTAGCGAGGGACGGCGTGATACTTGATAAAAGATCCAAGTCCACCTCCTTCAAACCAGCGGATGAGATAGTTAAATTTCAGGTCCACGAGCGGACCCAACAAAGCGGCCTCTATCGGAGCGCAGTTGAACCCGAAGTGGGCGCGCCTTCTGTAATTCCCGGGAAAATTGGGACATCTTCTTTGGCATCCCGGACATGCGGAATCCCTCGCGAGTTGGCGAACACAGCCTAAACATCCTAAAAGGATTTAAGCGATCAAACAGGCTCTTGACGATTTTCGAACCCAAAAGGCAGGCAATGGGAGAAGAGCTAGCCAAGTTATTGAAGCCGGATTCATTAGAGATATCAAACATCGGACTGGCTAGCAAATTTGGTGATGGTACCAAAGAAAGATAAATCCTGGTGTCTCGTAGCCGACTTCAAAGACCTCAATAAGGCTTGCCCAAAGGATCCTTCCCCTCCCGTGTCGATCAAATTATCGGCGCCCGCGGAGGACACGATTCGTTGTGCTTCACGGATGCATACTCGGCTATCATCAAATCAAGATGGCGGAGCGAATCAAGCTACAGCGGCATTCATCACTCCATCGGACCATTACGCTTCAACACGATGCCCTTCCGGACTTAAAAAGCGCCCGGCGCAACATATCGGCGCATGATTCAAACATGTCGGCCACCCGGATCGGCAAAGCAGTCGAGGCATACGTGAGCGGCGTAGTCGTCAAAACAAAACTCTGTCGAAACTTTAGTAGACTATTTGAGGCTCACATTCGACAACCTCGGAGCATATGACATTAAGCTGAATCCGGAAAAATGTGTTTTGGCGTACCGGCCGGAAGCTGCTTGGGCTTCATTGTATCCGGTAGAGGATCGAAGCAAATCCGGCCAAAATCCGAGCTCTGTCACGGTTGGATATCCCAAAGGACCTCAAGCAAATACAAAATTAACGAGGATGCGTGGCAGCCTTAAGCCGTTTATCTCCGTTTAGGAGAGAAGGCGTTGCCCCTTCTCGCCTCTAAGGCGCACGAACACCAGTGGGCGGATGCCGCCTGCCGGACTCAAAGAAATAAAGGCCGTATTGGCAACAAATTCGATCTGGCTGCGCCCACTCGAGGCGAACCAATGTTGTTATACATCGCTGCAACACATCAAGTTGTGGCGCTGTCCTCGTCGTCGAGCGAAGCAGCGAAGGGCATAAATTCCCTCTTTAAAACCCGATGTATTATGTATCCTTTGTGTTAACCCCTGCAAATCCGCTACCGCACTATCGAGAAGATAGCATCAGCGGTGTTCATGGCATCTCGGAAGCTCAGACACTACTTTCAAGAGTGTTCGATAACGATGGCCTCTGAAGTACCACTCAATGACATTATAAATAACGCATGACATAGCGGGCAGGATTGCAAAATGGGCCATTGAGCTCTTGCCATTCGACATAACTTACAAACCTCGGCGAGCCATAAAGTCACAAGTTTTGGCTGACCGTCGCCGAATGGGTGAAGCCGAACTACCTAAAAATGCGGCGCATACTCCAATTGGACTATGCGCTTGAGCGGCTCCAAAATGTTGGCGGATGGGGGCTGGCGTCGTCTTGACATCCCCACCGGAATCTGATCGATATGTACTTCAAATAATGTACGGACTCCAACAACGCGGCGAATCTGAGGCCTTGTTACATGGTCTCCGGATGGCGATCTCCATGGGCATTCAACGCCTAGAGGTGCTTGAGGATTCAAACCTTGCAATATCCCAAATAAATGGAGACTTTGGCGCCAAGGATCCAAAAATGGCAGCATATCGTAATGCTGTCACGAAAATGTCAGCTTCGGTTTGAAGGACTCGAATTCCATCACATAGCAGAGATAACAACCAAGCGGCCGACATCACAGCACGCGCCGGTGCGAAGCGTGATGTTGTCCCTCAAATATCTTCTGGAGCGGCTCTTCAAGCCATCCATTACTATGGGAAGCGGAGTCCGTAGCGACAAACCGGAGAAAGCCGCACCAAGCTGGTGACTCGGCGAGACGACATAACACAATCCGCCCATGATATAATGGCGATAATCGCCAGCGTGGACAGAACCTTTCCTAGCCTACTTACTTAGGCAGGAACTTCCCGAATACCAAAATGAGGCCCGCTGCATAGTCCGGCAATCGAAGGCCTACAAGGTTCATGAGGAGAACTTTATAAGAAAAGTACTACGGAGTCCTTCAAGGTGCATCTCGAAGAAGAAGAAGGCGAAACCTCTGGCGAAATCCATGCGGACTAGGTGGACACCTGCAGCAGCCGGGCCTGGTAGGAAAGGCATTCCGTCTGAGGATTTTATTGGCGAGCGGCTCGGGCGGATGCAGGACTTGGTCGGCGATGTGTCGGTTGCCAGCTCTTTGCTAATCGAGCCATATGCCACCCACCGCCCTCCGAACCATACCCATTACACGGCGTTCGCGATGCAGGGGCTTGACATGGTCGGACCCTTAAAGGGAACCCACAAGAAAAAGTACCTATTGGTCATGGTGGATAAGTTCACCAAATGGATAGAGGCCAAACCGGTCAAAGCGGCGAGTCCGGACCAGTGATAGACTTCATATCGGAGGTGGTACACCGTCTGAGTCCCCCGGCATCATCACCGACAAGCACACGAACTTCACGGCCGATGAGGTTAAGCTATGGTGCAAAAATATGGGCATTAAGCTCGACTATCGTCGATCTATCACCCTCAAACCAGCGGTCAAGTGGAAAGAGCAAGCGGTCTAATAATGGCGGCATTAAACCCAGTTGGTGAGGTCACTCAAATCCGATACCAATGGGTCGAGGGCTCGACTCCGTACTCTGGGGGCTGCGGACAACGCCTAACCGTACTACGATTCACACCATTCTTTATGGTATATGGCGCGAGGCAGTCTTGCCTGCGACATTATTCATAAACTCACCTCGAGTGCGCATATGCGAGGAAAGAAAGCCGAGCTAGATCGGCGGGACAGCTGGACACATTGGAGGAAGAGCGGGACATCGCGAAGGCTCGTTCCGCATTCTATCGTGACAGGCGAAGATATCAAAGCGAGAAATGCGGGCCAAGACCTATAACGTTGGCGAACTAGTGTAGGATCGAAAGTATGTCTAGAGGGTGGGTGATTAGACTACTTGACAATTTAAAAGTTTAGCCTTTTGATTAAGACAAGTTTTGGCAAGTTCACAATGATGATCAAGTCAAGTATCACCCTACATGCAATTCTAGAGTTATGGCAGCGGAAAGTAAATTGCGTGTAGTAAATAGAGGAGGAGAAGAGCAAGCGCAGTTTGGAACACGGAGATTTTTCTCGTGGTTCCGATAGGTGGTGCTATCGTCAATCACGTTGATGGAGACTTCAACCCACGGAGAATAGCAGCTGCGAGAGTCCACGGAGGCTCCACCCACGAAGGGTCCACGAAGAAGCAACCTTGTCTATGCCATCATGGCATCGCCCACGGAGGACTAGCCTTACTCGGGGTAGATCTTCACGAAGTAGGCGATCTCCTTGCCCTTACAAACTTCTTGGTTCAACTCCACATCTTGTGGAGGCTCCCAGCGACACCTAACCAATCTAGGAGGCACCACCCTCCAAAAGGTAATAGATGGTGTTGGTGATGATGAACTCCTTGCTCTTGTGCTTCAAATGATAATCTCCCCAACACTCAACTCTCCTCACTGATTTGGCTGTGGTGGAAGAAAGGATTGAGTGGAAAGCAACTTGGGAAGGCTAGAAATCAAGTTTCATATGGTGGGAGTGGAGCAACTTGATCTCAACACAAGGGTAGGTAGTTTTCTTCTCGAAATGTAAGGTAGGAGTGGTAGTTCTTTCGATGGCTCTCTCCACGAATGAAGAGGAGGTGGAGGGTATTTATAGCCTCCACACAAAATCCAACCGTTACACACATTTGACCAATCTCGGTCGGACCGAAGTTGACAACTCGGTGAGACCGAAAGTTCAAATCTTGTGAGCGTTGGGATTTTCGATGGGATCGAAAATACAATCTCGGTGAGTCCGATTCTTCCAAAGACTAGGGTTTGCCATTCTCGGTGGGACCGACTTTATCATCTCGGTGACACCGATATGATGACGAAGGATTCTGAAGGTTGGCAACACTAGTTTGGTGAGACCGAGTTTGGAATCGAAAAATCCGAAATTACTAGGGTTTGGCTATATGGTGAGGTGGTTCATCTTGGTGTGGTGAGTTTATGGAATCGGTGGGACCGAGATTACTTATGAGTATATGTTGGAATGAAAGATTGCTGATAGTTTGGGAGATAGATCACTAAGCACTTTGAGCAACAGATCATTATCATAACCTCATCCCTTTTAATAGTATTGGCTTTCCTATAGACTCAATGTGATCTTGGATCACTAAACCAAAAATAGAGTCTTGAGCTTTTGCCAATGCTTTCCTTAGCATTTTGAGGGTCCACATCTTGAGTCATTGCCATACCCATATCCTTGAACTTTACGAAATGATACTCAAGAAGTTATTAGTTCAATGATATATATGTTGTTATTAATTACCAAAACCACCCGGGATTAGTTGCACTTTCAATCTCCCCTTTTTGGTAATTAATGACAACATATAGATCAAAAGCTTCGACAAGTGATATAATCAATGAATAATATAAATAAGCTTTGAGAAGTATGTGATAAGCAAGAGCTCCCCTAAATTTGTGCATTATTTAAGATTTGCGTTTGAATGCAAATGCACAATCGATTAGGATCATGGGTCACTCTTCCATGTCACATACATCTTGGTGGGCGCGCACAAAATGATAAGAATGAATAACATGCACCCAATCACCAAGACATGAGTAAATGATCATACAAGATATGAATAACATAAGATAAGCATTAAGCACACATTAAGGCATAGTATGATCAAGCACTCATCAAAGTGAAACAAGCGTAGTATCAAACACACGGAATGTCTCGGAAAACTCAAAAGTATCTCAAAGAAAACCGCATAAGCGAAAGAGCAAAAGCGAGCACTCTCTCTCTCAAAGTCCTATGATCTATACAATTTCTCCCCTTTGGCAACAAGTTACCAAAAGTTCGAAAGGTATAGAGCTAAGCGTCACTAGGGACTCTGCTGGCGGCTCTATGCAGGTTGATGGAGTGGAGATAGCTGCATCTGCAAAGGCTTCTGCTGAAGTCTGTGGAGCTGGAGGAGTGGACCTTTGGGCTGGGCTGGAAATGATGGAGCTGTGGGAGGTCTTGATCAGTAGTACAGTGTACATCCTTTGGAATAGCAAGCTGATCTGGGTCTTGTGGGAACTGGCAGGCTGCTCATAGTCATCTGGACTAAATCACCTTCCATCTCCTTCATGAGTTCTGCCTTCTCCCTCTTGGCTTCCTCGATATCTGCCTCAAGCTTGTTGTGGTGACTTGCACTTGATCGACTTGACATCGAGCATGGAACTTGTCTTCAACTATCCTCTCAAGACTCTCCACGAGGCGCACTATCTGGCGGCGTGGTTCAATCCTCTGGGTAGCTTCAAGTTGTTCTCCAACGCTCTTGGGTTTCTTCTTTGCTTGCTGCTTCCTTCTCAGCTTTAGCTTGTTTGGCGACTTGGACTTAGCTTGACCTTCAGCAGACGTGGGATCATCCTCGGTCATCACAACTTCATTATCCTCATGTTCGGGCTGTAGTGGCAAGTGGGGTCTATCCAACAAGTAGGTGCCGTGCCAAACTTGGCATTGATGAGCATCTGAATGTGCGGGGCAAACCCACATGACCTCTTACAGTCTGCTTTGCCCTCTTGATAGTCTCAACTATCGGGTCCATCACCTTGAAAGGTGCCTTGATCTAGAATATGCAGCATGTTGATAGAATAGCCTCTTATCATGCGATGATCTCGGACTTAGGCATCAAAGTATGCCTCGAGAATAGTGTTAGTGGTTGGGAGACTGCTGAAGATGATACTTGAGCGAGCTTCCATATCTCTACATCCTTGGCTGGTACCTCATTGTACATATTTTTCATAGACTCATGATTTTTCTTTGGAATTCCATAGACATCAACATCATCATCTCTTGATCTTTGGAGCATTCAGCGATGCTGCCCACTCTTCAAGCTGTTGAAGAGAATCTACGGCCTTGATCATCCATACAATTCGCCATCTGGATAGAAATGAGTGTGGCATAGAATTGCATGATCATCTCATCATTCCAAGCATGGGTTTCGACCAGCGAACTCAACAACACCACATGCGGTGAAGCTCTCATGCACATGTGGGAAGTAGTCTCTGTGCTCTTCACTTTGTCAATATATTCCCGATCAACATATCTAGTGTCGGCAACAATGGGCTTCTTGTCCATAAGCACATCTCATAGAAATCTTGTTGCTCTACGGTGTGGAACCTTGAGTCAACAGCTGTCCTTCTCTGGTGGCATATGGATCAACTTGCCTCCATAGCTTTGAGACCTTTGTCTTTCCTTTCCTTCATGTTTTCAGCTCGAGGATGAGCATCATTGTGGGTGGCGGTTTACATGCGAGTTTGACAACACATGTGCCTCTTCATCGACTCATTTGGTGGCACATTGTCCTTCTTCTTCTCTGAAGCAGGAATGTTTCTCCTTGTTTTCTTTGGCTTGGCAGCAGGCTTGGCTTGGCTGCCTTTCTTTGGAGCTGATGGCTTAGTCTTAGTAGGTGCTCCACCTACGATGGCATCTCCCATCAACTTAGGCTTACGAGGAGGCTGGGGTGCTTCCTCATCTGAATCATCATCATTTGCTTCATCATGTACAATCCTCTTCCTCTTGGAAGTTTTCTTTACCTTCTTGGATGTTTCTTCTTCCATGCTCAACTTCTTAGCAGCTGTGGACTTCTTCACTTTCTTGGTGCCTTTCTTGGTTTGTTGCCCTTGATAGTCTTTGGCAACCACTTTCTTCTTAGGCTTAGAAGAAATCTCTTCCTCGACAACAAAATCAGAATCCTCTTCATCGAATTCCTCTTCTTCACAGCCCTGGTGGCTGCGGGAGGCAAACCACTTGGTGTGCTCCTCTCACCATCATCGGAAAAAGCTGCTGGCCGGGACTAGTGCACGCCTCTGAAATCTCAGCTGGTGATTCGGACCTGTACAGCTGTCACTTGCATCGACATGGTGACAACCTGTGAATAGATTAGGTATAGGCGAGAATAGAAGAGTTATCACAAAGCTAGAAGATTTTTAAAAGAATAAGTTCAAATTTCAGTTTTAGGTTTTCACGAGAATGCATTTCGGTCGGACCGAGTCTAAAATTGGTGAATCCGAAGTGTCTAAACAGAACCATTCACACCACTTTCGGTTGGACGAAATGGGTTTTAGTCTAGCCGAGAACACTAGGGTTTCACTAAATCCTCATTTGGTCGTACCGATTTGCACAACTTCGGTTGGACGAAAAGTGCGATCACAATGGCGGAGGCAAATCGGTCGATCGAGAATGTAGAATCGGTCACACGAGATGTGTTCGTGAAACCTAACCTAAAATTTTACTCGAATTTCGTTCTAAGAACAAATCTGCTGGATAGGAAGATTTCAAACGTGGCAAGAAGCTGGGCAAACCAATCGTGTATTGAATCAGAGGTTGAAACACGAGAGGGATCGAAACTCACCCTAACTTGGTGGAGTTTCTCTCTGGCTTGCACGGTGAGATTGACCGTTGATGGCGGCGGAGACCATGGCGGCGCCTGACGACGACGAGGCGATCCGGAGACCACGGCGGCGGCAGCTAAGGGTTTGAGGCGAGGCGTTTGAAGAAAGAATCAACAGCGCTGCCCTCGGTATATATACCTTTGGTGTCGGTGGGACCGAGTTGTAAAACTTCGGTGGCACCGAGATGGTTAGCGCAGCGATTACTCATTTGATCCGCCGAAAATTACCTTCGGTTTCACGAGGTGAAAACCTAGATCAATCCAAGTGATTTGGTCTGTCCGATTTGAGTGAGTTGGTTTGACCGAAAATACTTAGAAGGTTTTGGAATTTAAGCTTTTGACGGATCGGTGGCTCGAGTGCTCCTCACTCGGTGCATCGAAAAAGACTTGTCAAAGTTTGTGATATAAGCATGAATAGAGTTTGAGACAAGAGAGCATAGATAGCTAGGGGAGGAACTTAGGCATTCTTGTCCATCCATTTGGTCGAAAAAGTATCCAAAAGAACAAAGCAACAAATGGATGTCCTCGAATGGATAAAATCATGCATCCAACATGCTCACACAATAAGATAGCAAATGAAATATGTGTCAAACATGCACAAACAAAACACTAGCTACTAGCACACAATTTAGCGATGACTAGGTCATCTATATATGAGTATATTGACTTAGGAGTCAAATGAGAACATTTGATCATAGGTCATACTCATCGTTTAAGCACAAGTGGGGTTACCACTTTTACATAAAGCATTAATGTGTTCACATCATTTGAAGATGCTTTAGCTCAATTCTTTAGAGCAAAGCTCCCCTTGATGTGAGAACCCCTTTAAAGGTCAAACTAACCTTGGGTTGTCGTAGAAGACTTCATGTAGATGTTGAAGATGTGGATGCTCAATGTTGATGAAGATCATCAAGAGTTGGGAGCAATCCTTTGGATTCGGGCACTTTCAATACCTACATGGGTTAGTCCCCAAGGAACAAACAAAGATATCCATGGACATAGATTGAAGTACACAATAGATGATGTCCATGAAAGCAATGATTACCTTGTCCCTTGACTTACCAACAAGAGGTTTGTGACTCCATGAACTAGTGCAAGATGTGGAAGTTGATTGCACAAGTTCTTGCCAAAATGAATGTGAGTGAAATATGTTGGCGGAGTCACCCTCAAGAACTCTCTAGTTCTTCTTCTTCGGGATCCACATCATCTTGATGGGAATCCTTGGGGTAGTAGTTGAGCTTGTCGAAGTAGAACTTGAAGTTTCCTTGGGAACCCACTTGACCATGGCCTTGGGTGCTTCAATAAATGCATCAATCTCCTCTTGAAGCTTGTCCTTGCCTTTTAGCTTGTGGTCTTGTGGTGGAAGGTCATCTTGAGCTTGTTCCACATTGGAAGAAGTAGGATCATACTTCTCCTTTTGAGGAACAAACTTTGGAGTGGGATATTGACCTTCTTCCCATTCAACACCCTCGGCGTTGAACTTTCGCTCAAAACCAATTCCTTGATTCTTCCGGTGCCTTCCTTGCTTGCGAACAATTTCCTCAAAGTTCTTGCTTCCGGCAAGGCTCTTGTCGACACCTTTCTCTATAATCCCTTTCAATAAACTATTTTCTTGCTCAAGTGTAACTTGGCTTGAAACATTGTTAGTGGAATCAAGAGAATTACTAGAGGCAACAATGTTGGATTTAGCATGGTTATTGTTACTACTAGATGAAGAATTTTTCTTATGCTTGTCATGCTTAGTTTTAATAGGTGGCAAGAAATTAGACAAGAGAAGTCGTTTGGCAAGATATGAAGAACTCTTCTTTGAAGATCGTCATTGATAGCTTTTAGGAACTCATGTTCTTGCTCTAGATTGAGCTTCTCGAGCGTAGCTTCTCATGAGATCTTAGGAGCTCTCTATGATCTTCTTGAGTTGTTTCATGAGCTAACTTAAGAGTGTTTAGTTCTTTAGTTAGGCGCTCAATCTCCTTCATAGCATTGTCATTCGACTCTTCTCGACTATAAAGACTACTAGCATGTTCATCATTACTAGGCTCACTAGATTTATCATGTAAAAGCTCATCTTCACCAAGCAAGTCATCCTCATCACTATCAAAGTCAATAAATTCAGGATGTGATACCTTGGGGCCTTTAGCCATGAAGCATCTTCCAATTCCCTCATTTGGTGAATCAAATAAGTCATAGGAGTTGAAGTTGGAGGATCGAGAGCAAGACCGGCAACACCTTCATCTTGTTGTATTCGGAGTTGGAGTGATAGCTTCTTCGGAGTGGTTGTCGAGTCGGGCGGAGACCCATTCCCAACATGAGCTTGATGTTTTCTTCTTGTCTAGCTCCTTGATGACTTGTCTTTCCTTTCCGAATCCTTGCTTCTCGAGAGGATCTTCGTTCATAACGATCATCTCTACTCCTTCTCTCTTTCGAGGTGACTCTTCTCTTGAGCTTCTTCTTCTTGGAGATTCTTCTCTTCTCTTGTGAAAGTCGAACACTCATTTGAGTAGTGTCGGGTCTTCCACAATTGTAGCGATTCGATCACGACTAGAAGATCTCTTTTCATCATATGATCTAGACTTTGAGCCTCTTTCCTTGCTTCTACTCTTGTAGAATTTGTTGAAGTTCTTCACCATTAGGCTTATCTCTTCATTGGAAACTAGCTTGTCACTTGAGGTTGTGGGAGCTTCAAGCTGTAGCTTTATAAGCACCACTTGACTTATTGTGAAGCTCTTCCTTATCTTTAAGTGTCATCTCATGAGCAACAATCCTTCCAATGACTTGGTAGGCTTGAGATTCTTGTAGTTTGGCATCATTTGGATCAAAGTGCACGGTGTCATACTTTCCATCAAAGCTCGAGAATCTTCTTGATGATGAATCGGTCGGTCATTTCTTCGCTTCCTAAGCCGGCAATCTCATTTGTGATGAGAGCAAGCCTAGAGTACATTTCAGCGACTCCTTCACCTTCCTTCATCTTGAACTTGTCAAGTTGACCTTGAAGAACATCTAGCTTTGATTCCTTCACGGACTCGGTACCTTCGTGCATTTCGACCAAAGTATCCCAAATCTCTTTTGCAATCTCAAGGCGGCTGATCTTGTTGAACTCCTCGGGACACAAAGCATTGAAGAGAATGTCACAAGCTTGAGCATTGTTTTGCAACATCCATGATTCATCCGCTGTAACCCAGCGATCCGGAACTTTTCCTTCCTCGAAGAACTCTCCTTGCAAACCAACACAAATAATGCCCCATGCGGCGGGGTTATGTCCAAGAATATGCATTTTCATTTTATGCTTCCAACTAGCAAAATTTGAACCATCAAAGTAAGGACCTCTCGAAAATTACCCTCACTAGCGCCATACTCTCCTAGGTTGTGAAACCAAGCTTATGGAGTCAATGCAATGAAACCAATCAATGGAGACCAAAGCTCGATACCACTTGTAGGATCGAAAGTATGTCTAGAGGGGGTGATTAGACTACTTGACAATTTAAAAGTTTAGCCTTTTGATTGACAAGTTTTTGGCAAGTTCACAATGATGATCAAGTCAAGTATCACCCTACACATGCAATTCTAGAGTTATGGCAGCGGAAAGTAAATTGCACGTGTAGTAAATAGAGGAGGAGAAGAGCAAAGCGCAATTTGGAACACGGAGATTTTCTCGTGGTTCCGATAGGTGGTGCTATCGTCAATCCACGTTGATGGAGACTTCAACCCACGGAGAATAGCAGCTGCGAGAGTCCACGGAGGCTCCACCCACGAAGGGTCCACGAAGAAGCAACCTTGTCTATGCCATCATGGCATCGCATACGGAGGACTAGCCTTACTGGGGTAGATCTTCACGAAGTAAGGCGATCTCCTTGCCCTTACAAACTTCTTGGTTCAACTCCACATCTTGTGGAGGCTCCCAAGCGACACCTAACCAATCTAGGAGGCACCACCCTCCAAAAGGTAATAGATGGTGTTGGTGATGATGAACTCCTTGCTCTTGTGCTTCAAATGATAATCTCCCCAACACTCAACTCTCCTCACTGATTTGGCTGTGGTGGAAGAAAGGATTGAGTGGAAAGCAACTTGGGAAGGCTAGAAATCAAGTTTCATATGGTGGGAGTGGAGCAACTTGATCTCAACACAAGGGTAGGTAGTTTTCTTCTCAGAAATGTAAGGTAGGAGTGGTAGTTCTTTCGATGGCTCTCTCCACGAATGAAGAGGAGGTGGAGGGTATTTATAGCCTCCACACAAAATCCAACCGTTACACACATTTGACCAATCTCGGTCGGACCGAAGTTGACAACTCGGTGAGACCGAAAGTTCAAATCTTGTGAGCGTTGGGATTTTCAGTGGGACGAAAATACAATCTCGGTGAGTCCGATTCTTCCAAAGACTAGGGTTTGCCATTCTCGGTGGGACCGACTTTATCATCTCGGTGACACCGATATGATGTGAAGGTTCTGAAGGTTGGCAACACTAGTTTCGGTGAGACCGAGTTTGGAATCGGAAAATCCGAAATTACTAGGGTTTGGCTATATGGTGAGGTGGTTCATCTCGGTGTGGTGAGTTTATGGAATCGGTGGGACCGAGATTACTTATGAGTATATGTTGGAATGAAAGATTGCTGATAGTTTGGGAGATAGATCACTAAGCACTTTGAGCAACGGATCATTATCATAACCTCATCCCTTTTAATAGTATTGGCTTTCCTATAGACTCAATGTGATCTTGGATCACTAAACCAAAAATAGAGTCTTGAGCTTTTGCCAATGCTTTCCTTAGCATTTTGAGGGTCCACATCTTGATCATTGCCATACCCATATCCTTGAACTTTACGAAATGATACTCAAGAAGTTATTAGTTCAATGATATATATGTTGTTATTAATTACCAAAACCACCCGGGATTAGTTGCACTTTCAACTAGTTCTCGCTGCGGACAAGAAAAGGACAAGCTCAAGCCCGGATGGGAAGGCCCCTTCATTATTGATCAAATCTTGACCGGCGGAAGCGTACTGGAAATCTGCGAAATCGTCGGACAACCGACTCGAGCGAACCCATGGAGCCAGCCCGACTCCGACGATTCTATGCCTAGCGACCGGACCAAGAGTTCGTCCCTTCCCTATCCATCCTTTTATATTTGGCCGTCCTCTTTTCTCTTTTTCCTTCTTAATTAACAAGCCCCTCGGGGTATATTTTCGCATTTTTGCACACATACGATGTGCCACCAACACTCGTTATTCACAGGGGCTTCTTTTACGGAAGCTTAACTATCTGGTTTATACCCAACACATGTGTCATGCTTCCACATGTACCTTTTACTCGCCATTATATGCATCGATATGACTTAAGTTTTGGCCAAGCTGGGTTGCTGGCTCTGTGCTTACCCCTCGTTCCCGATTGTTCGGCTAGGTGGTAAAGGAGCACCTCTGCGATTATTCTTGCGGGTCGGCCGGATGTGTACCTCGGTGGGTGAAGCCGAAAGCTAAGCGTTCTTAAGGGAATATTGATCGGTGATTTAAAAGATGACTTTTACCCATTTTTCCATCTGCCCCGGATGTTTCTTTGCTCCATTGGCAGTCCGGACATACACTTTAGGGCATGCCACCCAGCGAAAGGAACCCTTAGCGGAACTATTCTCCCTAGAAGATGTTTCTTACTAACCATGTAATATAACATAACTAGTTGGGCACTTGTCTGATAAAGCACTAATGACCCCTACGCCTGGTCTCCATGCATACCACGGTTATTTATTAACCATAAAGGTATTCGGACACACTCCGGACCCTATGGTCCCGAGGTCAAAGCGAAAAGGTCGGCAACGACAAACGATCTACAATCCGGCTAGAAGGCATTTCACATGTCATTTTTTAAAGGATAACATACATTGTCAAGTTTATTGATTGTATTCCTCCTCAATCCCGTCTAACAGGCTGTCTAGCTTACAGTCCCGTTGGGAAAATTTAGCAGCCAGTTCTACCTGGCTGTACACGAAACTCATAGGGATCTCCTTCCCGTCGGGCCCCACCGGTCCAACTTTGGCCATATGGTTGGGATCCGCCTTCTTGTACCGCGTCTTCACCATGGCCCAAGCCTCCACAGCACCTTGGCGGCAGGCGAAACCTTCCACAAGCAGGGCTGCCGCACTCCTGTAGCTTCTCTGCAAGCTCCCGAGGCCCTCGAGGCGGGGCAAGGATGGCCATAAAGCTGTCTGGCGCCACTCATTACTGCCGAACTCGTTGAACAGTGCAACAGTTCGGGAAGTTGATCACCCATCGATCTGGGCATCTCCTCCGCAGGATGGCCCGTGAGTATACCTAAGACATATTATGTCAAATCACTTCCTCGCCGAACTCTTCTTCCTTAGAGAGTTCGCTCAAGCCTACTATAGATGCAGCGGCGAAGTCGTTGATTCTCCTTGACGGGCGGACAGCTCGGCATTTGTGCGCCTTTAAGCTCTTCTCCGAGCTTGGGTTGGCATCTTGGAGTTTGTTCCTTTCTGCTGAACTCTGTTGACATGTTCTCGCCGACCTTTAGCTGGCCTGGCGGCGCTGCCTATCCGGATCTTGTTGGCGGCACCTGCGATGTCATTATTAGACTCACACGCATACCGCACAGCGCTTATATATTAAACAAATGTGTTACCAGGAGGGGTCTTTCCGTCTCCCCCTGCGGCAGCAAGTGCGGCCTCAAGTTGGGCCTTGCAATCTTGCAGCTCCCGGGATAGCTGGGTGTTCTTCTCGTTAAGATCCTGAAAGTTTATATGATCCTTAAATCAGTTAACATAACTAATTTCAGTCTCGGGGGCTACTGGTGTATACAACCATTAAAATTCCCTTACCCGTATGTCTTCAACATACTACTCCGTGGCCCTGGTAAAACCATTTTGGGCAGCCCGGAGATGCGCGTCCCCTGCGGTGAAGGCATCCAATGCCTCCGGGGAAAAACACGCCTCTTGAAAAACTGTCCGGCGGCGTCTATGATTCATAGCGCTCTCCACCTCCGACTTGGTGGTGGACAGTCTGTCGGTATCCTCCGTTGGAGTAGGATCGATTTCGTCTTGCGCTTGCCTCCCCTCCAGATCCAGTGCGGGGCGGGCCAGTATCGGTGGGATCGGCAATTCCTGTGCTTTCATGATCGGCGGCGCTTTTCTTCTATAAAAAATCATGAGCACTTAGAAGTTTCCTCGGAACATCGCTCAGAAAGATTAAACATGAGCTATACCTCTGCGGCGACGTTTCCGCCCGCACGGCGCTTCTTTTCCTCCTGCTGGTTCGGCCTGACCTCTGTAAGTCAGCCGCCGCAAGCTCGGCTCCCGGCCGGATTGGCGCTTCGTGCAAGACACCATCGTTCGCGAAGGTCAGAATAGGCAAGGATAAGATAACGGTGTCCGGACTTGGTCTTGGTCACTGGGATGCGAACTTAGTCGGGGTAGTCCGCCGTAATGGCGACCAGCGCATCATCAACGCTTAGCTGGTGATACACCCGTCGATTAGCTCCACCCGAGGTCGGATTCTCTTGGAGGTGGACCGAGGACCCTTCCGGGTCCTCGGGTTGTGGGCAGGACTCACCATGTCCTCCACAGTCCGGCGTAGACCTGCGCCAAAGGCGTAATATAAAGCTTAAACTTGAAAATCGGGTAAAGGCCCTTTTGAGGTGTTAAACACCCATCCTCAGGATTGACCATAGAAAACCCATCCACAGGGTTGGACGAAGAAGTCCTCCTTCTCCCCTTATGCAGACGGACAGGATCTTCACGAGATCCTCGGTGAATCCGGCCCCTTCTTGGCCGTGCGGTAGCATCGTCCTCCCCATTGAAATCCCACATGGGGTGGCCTCTGTATTGCAGCGGCTGCACCCCCGCTTGATGCTGCGTCGCCATGACTCCAATCATGGTCAAGCGGAATGAGCCATTAGTCTTATTCGGCCCATCAAGTAATGGGCGCTCTTGTCCTCCTCCAAGCGGGGCTCAGCTGGGCGCCAGTGGGCGTTTCTTCAAGGGGCAGCATCAAACTCCGGAGGCCAATCCGGATTGGGTCGAGCGGCGGGCGTCTACAATATAAAACCACTCCGAGGGCCGGTCTTGGACGCCCTCTTGGGAGTGCGGATAGGTATCCGGTCCCGGCAATCGCCATATTTGGCGCCGCCCACTTGATATATGGACCCCTGGTAGAGCGGAGTGCAGGCGAACAGACCTCTTCCACAATGCGAAATGGGGCTCGATGCCGGGAATAGCTCGCAAAAAGCTCGTAGCCCGATGTGCAACCTGAAGCGGGCGTGAGGTGGTGGGCTGAGTCCATAGAACTTGAGGGCTCGCGGAGGAATGGATGTATTAAATCAGAGCCCCTTATTAGATAAGGGACAAAACACACCGCTCCCCTGTTGGGGCTTAGGGTGCCCTCCGCTGCCTCCCTCCTCGATAAGTAACCAGTCCGGCTCGGGCCGGAACCATGAAGGCGGAGGAAGCAATCCCTCCGTTTGGAGCTTTACTAGCTCGTTGTGTGAAATAGAGCACCTCCTCCAATCCCCGTGATGGGCTGGGGGCAGCGTGAGGAAGAGCCGCGTTGGCGATCCATGGTGGAATGGATTTGAGGTCGAGGCGCCGATGGAGTATCTGTGGGAGGAAGATGATGCGGTTTGGATCTGGATCCTTGCCCTTTAATAGGCGGGTGACCCGCACAACCAGGGGTAAAATGTAAAAAGCTCCCTGGCTTTTCGCATTCGTGCGACAGCGTGGAAGAGGCCATAATTTGGCGTAAAGCCAAAAAGCCTGATATTCGAGGTGAAGCGGACACATTCGGCGGGAACATGGAATTGAAGGAGAACCCGCCTTGGCGCCGAAGACTACAAGCACGCTGGACTTATCGTCATTGAAGCCGGTTCGGGGACTCTTGAGGAGTCTGGACTAGGGGTGTCCGTCAGCCGGACTATCAATATCCGCGGACTCTCGGATCTGCGAAGATAGAAGATTGAAGACTCCGGCTCGTGTCGGAAGGTACTTTCCTTGGCGTGGAAGGCAAGCTTGGCGATACGGATATGTAGATCTCCTACCATTGTAACCGACTCTGTGTAACCCTAGCCTCTCCGGTGTCTATATAAAGCCGGAGGGCCTTGATCCATAGGACACAACATTACATCTCAACAATCATACCATAGGCTAGCTTCTAGGGTTTAGACTCCTTGATCTCGTGGTAGATCTACTCTTGTACTACCCATATCATCAATATTAATCAAGCGGGGCGTAGGGTATTACCTCCATCGAGAGGGCCTGAACACAGGTAAAACATTGTGTCCCTCGTCTCCTGTTACCATCCGCCTAGGCACAATTCGGGACCCCCTACCGAGATCCGCGGTTTGACACCGGCGGTGTGTGTGGGGGGGGGGTGGGGAGGGTGGCGGAGGCCTAACTATAGAGGTAGAGCGACTCATATATGTGTTGAGAAGGACACGAGACCCAGCTATGTCTTGAGGAGATCGGTTGACATCCATACATAAGCGAAGGGCCAGGAAATATGATGGGATGAGAGAGAGAGAGAGAGAGAGGGAGGAGAGGGGTAGAGTCTTTGGATGGGTGATGGAGTTGCTTCTCGGAGATGGTGGGGAGGCCTACTAGACAAAGCGAGGGTGGAACTGCAATGTTATCAATAAGAGTGGGGATGTGTTTACGTGTGTGCACATGCGTGATAGATCTGTCGGGATGCATCCATGGATGATGAAGGGGAACCATGTGTTTGGTAAGCAAACCTAGCTAGATCGGTAGATCAATTGTTGTTTGTCGGAGGAAGGGAGACACAACTAATGAGGTAGATCGATCGGCGTGTGGGTAAAAGCGAGTTATAAGGACCTAGCTAGCTATATGTATAGAGAGAGATCGGTCGGTGTCGTCCATTTGTTAGAGGCAAATAAGGCCCGGTGAGGCGGATAGATAGAGAGAATGGAGCTAGGAGGTGGTGCGAGAGGCCCAACTACTAGCTAGATAGGGGAGGAGTGTGCGCTTGTGAGATCGATGAAAAGAGGCGAGAGTTTACGTGTGTCGACCGTATGAGAGACACGAGGCAAGGACACATAAAGAAGGAGATTGAAGGTGTGTGTGTGTGTGTGTGTATGTTATAGGCAAGCATCCTTTGGAGAGGTTTATCAATCGGTGTGTGTCGGAAAGGAGTTGTGGAGACTGCAGGACAACGACCTAAAGAAAAAAATGAATGTGCCGGTGGATAGAATACCGGGGAGGGAGGGTGAGGAGGGCGTGTGCATGCGAGAGAAAGTTAGTGGTAGCTACAAAGGTTAGAGGATTGTGTGGGTGTAAGAGACTAACAAAGATCATAATTTGATATGAAAGCGGATTCATATATTTGAATAGGAGATCATAGTGTTTTAAACATTGCATGCATGAATATAGCGGTGATACGTGTTGTGCACATGTTATACCATAATGTGATAATGCATGGCGTGTGCAACTCACAGACTAAATGTCAAACAATCTAAACCAAACTATACATCAAACAATCTCACATTTTATTTGAATTTGTGATAATGTGTGGCGTTTGCAGCTTACAACTAATTATCGAACAATCTAAACAATACTATATATTGAAAATTCTCACATTTTATTTGAATTTGTGGTAATGTGTGGTGTTTGCAACTCACATAATACTTGTAGGCGTGAGGGCGGGGCACCATACATAATGTGATAAACACATTATACATATGAGACATGGTTTAGATTATGAAGATCTAGCTAGAGCTAGAAATGTAATGTGATTTGAAATCAAAATAAAGTGGATTCAAAAAATCTAGTTCGAGTTCATATAGTACACATAGTTCATATGTAACTCGAGACTAATCATGTGGTGTCTGTGAAGATAATACACAAGCGATGGTTTAACTTGACAATCTTGATGATTGTACATCTTATTAAAACAGAGAAATGAATTCAAATGCTTTAACTTCACAACAATCATTCTGTAGATCTTATTCAAATAGAAAGCGAATTCCAATTTAGTTCATATTGAGCGGTAGTATATCGTTTGGAATGCACTAAAGCGTTCATTTGAGTAGTAGGTTGCATGCATTATACACGTACCAAAATATTTTAATTGAACATAACATGAATTCAAAGTTTTGAATGACATTTGTAGTCTTGCATTGATGTGATACGATTACCGTTAGGCTTGTCGAAATTTCAGCCAGCGCCTTGTTAGCCCAAAATATTTAAGATATATCTTTGTCTCATTGTGCTCAAACAACTCCTCCATCTCAACCGCGCCTTGCTATTCGAAATTACAACCGCGAAAACTCTCACCTCTGTGAAATCCCGACATGTGAAATGCCGTGGTACCCCTAAACTGAAAGAACGCCTCAAATCGGTGGGGGTACTTTCGTAACTACCCACATTTTGGACAAGCGCGTCTCTAAGCCATGGTTCCCCCTGCCATCCCATCCACCCACCCATTCGTACACGAGGCCGTGAAAACCTGCGGCGAAACCCCTTTGTCGGTGTCAAAACCGGCGGATCTCGGGTAGGGGGTCCCGAGCGTGCGTCTAGGCGGGTAGTAGCGAGAGGCGTGGGACACGATGTTTTACCGAGTTGGGTCCTCTCGATGGAGGTAAAACCCTCGTCTGCTTGATAATATTGATGATATGGGTAGTACAAGAGTGGATCTACCACGAGATCAAGGAGGCTAAACCTAAAGCTAGCCTAAGGTATGATTGTTGTAATGTATGTTGTGTCCCTCGGACTAAAGCCCTCCGGTTTATATAGACACGGAGAGGGCTAGGGTTACCACGAGTCCGTTACAATGGTAGGAGATCTACATATCCGTGTCGCCAAGCTTGCCTTCCACGCCAAGAAAGTCCCATCCGGACACGGGACAGAGTCTTCAATCTTGTATCTTCGTAGTCTTGGAGTCCGGCGGACGATGATAGTCCGGCTGTCCGGACACCCCCTTGTCCAGGACTCCCTCACCCACACCCTGCTCTGTCCGCCACCCATCCGGAGCCTCTTCCCCGACGACGTCGTCCACAACAACACCTCGGCGTCCCTCATCCACCGTGCGGATGAGGATCCGTCATCGATCTCATCGTCCGCCCGGTTCAGCCACCGTCCTCCACCTCCAAGGAGCCGCCACAGCGTTCCCTCGTCTTCGCTCCACCTCCATTCCCACACGCCGTCTTTACCTACACCACGGAAGAGCATCATCATCACCGTTTCCTTAGATGAAGCTGCGGCCTAATCGGCGCCACCAAAGAGGTTGTACACTAATCGCGCATTTTCTTCTTGATTCGATCTCACGGAGCTGCGGCCTTCGGTCCGAGCCGACACGGCGGCTCCATCCATGGCGGCGTCGCCGCCACTTCCTCCTGGCGTCGCTCCTCGGCGCAATGTCCACATCGATGGGAGCTGCTCTTGCTTTAGCCCTTCTCGCGTTGTTGCTCTGCTCTTGCTCTTGGTCCCTGCTTGGTCTGCTCTTGCTATTGCTCTTGCTCGCGTTGTTGCTCTCGCTCTTGCTCTTGCTTGCGATGCTGCTCGATTAGCTACACTTGATCGGTGAATCGACTTTTGGGTCGATAGATTTTAAGGGGTGGGGGGGCTCGCCGAGGGTGAAGGAAGAACCAGCCACAGCGGGGAGGGCTGTCGGAGAGGTACCCCACTATCTATATTAGGGTTCGAGGATGGGGGCGGTTGTCGTCGTGATAGCGAGGCGTTAGTGGGGCGGTGGCGTGGGGATCATTGGAGAAAAAGCTTCGACGCAGGGGGGCTTGGAGGGATGACCGGGCGGCGGCGGACCAGCAATGGGGAGTGTTTCGGTAGGTGAGGCGGTGCCTTTGCCGATGGGCAGCGGGGGATGCTGTTTGGCGGTGGTGGTGGCGGCTCGGGGGTGGAGGTTGAAGATGAACCACAGGCCCTTGATTTCGTATCCACGGCTGCAAAATTGGTGACAAGAGATGAAAAAGTCGATCGACCGGCGTGTAGCCTCACCTTGCTAGTGCGTTCAGTTTCGACAACAAAATTCAGTTTCAACAGCAAAATTCAGTTTAACGGTTAAGTTCAGTTTAACGGTTAAGTTCGGTTTTGACGGTTAAGTTCAGAGATGGCGGCTGATGTATTTTACCTCTAGCACTTTGTGGTTATGTATTTTCGTCATGTATTGGAGATGCTATTAGAATTCCACTCGAGGTTAACGTTGTTCGTTGTCTCTCTTGTCTGCTTCAGCCTCGGCATCGTACAACTCACGAAGCTGCTCCAACAACGAAGCCCTCCATCACATCGGGCGTACCCGGGCTCCATCTCCGGGCGCCTAAGATCTTCTTCCCTCCTCCGACAGCAAATTCAGCGGAGCATCCTCACCGCCAACCCAATCACGCTGAGATCGACATGGCTTCACCAAAGAGGTTGTACACTTGTTGCATCTCTTTTTACTCTACATGTTATATATATTGTCCCTTGAGCACACGGTTTGTTCTGTAGTGTCTACGAGGAGTCTGGACTAGGGGTGTCGGACAGCGGACTATCATCGTCCGGCGGACTCCAAGACCATGAAGATACAAGGTTGAAGACTTCGTCCGTGTCCGGATGGGACTTTCCTTGGCATGGAAGCGAGCTTGGCGTCACGGATATGTAGATCTCCTACCATTGTAACCGACTACATGTAACCCTAGCCCTCTCCGGTGTCTATATAAAGCTGGAGGGCTTTAGTCCATAGGACGAACAACCATTACAACAATCATACCATAGGCTAGCTTCTGGGTTTAGCCTCCTTGATCTCATGGTAGATCCACTCTTGTACTACCCATATCATCAATATCAATCAAGCGGGGTAGGGTTTTACCTCCATCGAGAGGGCCGAACACAGGTAAAACTGTCGTGTCCCTTGTCTCCTGTTACCATCTGCCTAGCGCACAGTTCGGGACCCCCTACCGAGATCCGCGGTTTGACACCGACATTGGTGCTTTCATTGAGAGTTCCTCGTATGCGTCACCGATGGAAGCAGATGGCTTCTTCAATCAACAACAATGCCGTCCGGTGAGACTTTTCTCCCGGGCAAATCTTCGTGTTCGGCGACCGCTTTGCGGGCAATTCACTTGGCCATCACGGAAGCGGATCAGCTTCGCCCCTGGCCGTCAGTGATTTGGAAACCTAAACTTCACGGCGGATATCGCGGAGACTTGATCTTGATGGATCGAGCTGCAATAGCGTGCCGCCAGCATCACGATGGGCATGACCTAACTGCCGCCCGGACGGTACCTTGGAAGTCGCTGCGAATCCGCTCCGATCCCTAGTTGAAGCCGATCGCTTGGTCGAGGGCGGGTGGCTGGACACCGCCTCGGGGCTGCAACTCCGCGGCGATGGAGCCAAACACTGACCTCGTCCCTTATAAAGCTCGTGACTCCGGTGCGGACTCCCTGCTTGGGACTCCGAACCTCTTGCGCCCCTGCCAATCGAATCCGATTGGCGCCGATCATGGAGTTCAGCCCGCGGACATCTTCGGCACTCACCCTTGGGTGACATCCTAAACTCATTGAAGCATCTCTCGCTATCCGGAGAGCCTGGCGGACTATGGCCATAGCGGTTGGGATGCAGACGGCGAAGAAATTCAAAGCCCACCACCCACTTTGTAGCCACGATCGGCGATCTAACCAACATGCTAAACTACGACTCCGAAGACATCGGCGGTATGGGCGGCGATGCGGAGGCGATC
>JAHHZJ010000135.1:0-77034 GCA_021437245.1 Aegilops speltoides
CGGATGATCCGGGCTGGGTCCGGATGATCCGGCCAGCGTGAGGTTCATTGCCTTCGGTGGAGTTAGCGGATCGTCCGGACCGGGTCGGATCATCCGGCTCTGTCGGATCGTCGAGACCTCTGTCGGATCGTCCGGCCTCTCTGATCCTTGTTGCTTTCTCCTCTCCGTCTTCCGTATGTCTTCCGCTTCGATTCTCCTTGCTTCCTAGCCTCTTCATAGTCGACTCCTTGGTGCTGAGTATGCATAGAGTTTCCGTTTGAGGCAGTAACCATGTCTCATGTGAATCGAAGGAGAGTTGTGAGAGGTGATGTCACCTCGGTTTCAAGAGCTCTTCTTGCGTGCTCGAGTCATCGGTCCTTGTGGTGTTGTAGGTGTTGATATAGAGTCCATGGGGATGATGCAAGGATGCTCCGCATCATATCCCCTCCCTTCGAAAGGATCCGACCTCGGATCTAGATCTTCATCACCATGGAAAGGCGAGAGGTCTTTGACGTTGAAGGTGTCGCTCACGTTGTACTTGTCGCTTGGTAGGTCGAGCTTGTAGGCGTTGTTGTTGTAGCGTGCTAACACCTTGAAGGGTCCATCGGCTCGAGGTAGAAGTTTGGACTTGCGTTCGTTGGGGAAGCGTTCCTTGCGAAGGTGTAGCCACACGAGATCGCCTATGTTGAAGATCATGGGATGCTTGTTGATGTTGAGCTTGGTGCGCTAGTCGTTGTACTTGGCGCTCGATGGTGTTTCTTGTATCTTCATGCATCTTCTTGATGTAGCTTGCGGGCACTTGCGTCGAGGTTGGTGTGCTCTTGTAGAGGTAGAGGTAGGATGTCAATGGGGACAATGGGTTGAAGCCGTGAAGCGACCTCGAAGGGGACTTACTGTTGTCGAATGTCTTCTTGGCGGTTGTAGGTGTACTCGGCGATTGGTGAACCGCCTCCACTCCTTGATGTTCTTCTTGATCAACCACGAAGTAGAGTGGAAGCGTCGGTTTGTCACCTCCGTTTGGCCGTCGGTTTGAGGATGGTATGCGGAGGAGAACAAGAGCTTGATTCGAGCTTGGCGCAAAGTGTTTTCAAAAGTAACTCAAGAACTTGGCGTCGCGGTCGGAGGCGATTGACTTTGGTACTCCATGGGCGCAAGATTTCCCTACAAAATAGATTTGCAATATGTGAAGCATCGTCTACTTTGTTGCAAGGAATGAAATGTGCCATTTTGGAAAATCTGTCACAACAACAAATCGGAGTCCTTTCTGATAGAGGCAAAGGTGTCCCGTCTTCGATGAGATGGTGGATTTCGCTTTGGTGGAAGTCGACTTTGGCGATCCGACTACTGGCGTCGCGAGGGCGTCGCGCTATAGCAATCGCTAAACCAACTCGAGAGGTTATTGACCACGCGAACACGATCAACGACCACGAGGGTCTATTTCCTGCGAGCAAGCGAAGAACAAGCAAGAAAGCTGAGATTGCAATCTGGATATTGCGAATATAAGATGAAAGCTTTATTGATCAAGGTGGGGTTACTGTGGCGCCTTTATGCAGTCGTTGAACACAAGCGAAATGCACGCGAAGTTGCAGCTATGGCGAACTTTGATCTAAACAAAACCCAAAGTCTAAGCGGTGCCCTAAGGGCTGTATATATGGATGAAGAGGGGAGAATTTCGTGGCCCTTGGTGGAGGGTCGAAACTAACCCTATCTCTTGTTTCCCACATATCGGACTCTAAAATAGCCTATACTAATGTATTTCGAAATTACATGGGCTGGCCCAATAATAAGGTGACGCAGCACCTAGAATAGCCTCTGGACGAAATTTATGAAGTGGCATCTTGTATATTTCATCCAAGGCTTCATGCACTCATTATGGTGGCTTCAAAGTCCTGAAATCATCACTTGTAACTCTATTCTTGTCCCCCTTAGCATGCCATCATCTCCATGCTTGTTCTTGCTCAATGATCATCCTTCTCCAAGCTAGGCCCTTCATTTGTAAGCAAAACAAATGTATCCAATTTAAGCGACATCATATTCTCATGAACATTAGAATCATTACCAAGAAGCGAAAGTACACAGTAATTTAGTTGGCGTCTTGTGAGCTCTAGTAATTGGTCCGGTATGTATAGCGGTAGGGGCTGTGGGTGTAACAATGGTATTGATGTCCTCATCATCCTCCCTTCTTGAAATGAAGTCGTCCTCGACGGAAGTTCATCTTCCTCACCAAATATGGCTTCAAATCTGCAATGTTAAAAGTGGGACTAACCCCAAAATCTGCAGGCAGCTCAAGTTTATATGCATTATCATTTACTTTCTCCAACACCTTAAAGGGACCAGCAGCACGTGGCATTAGCTTTGATTTGCGCAAATCGGAAATCTATCCTTACATAAATGTAACCAAACAAGATCTCTAGGTGCAAACACAACATGTTTTCTACCCTTATCTCCGGCAAGTTTATATTTAGCATTCATACGCTCAATGTTTTCCTTAGTTAACTCATGCATTTTAAAATCAATTCAGCACGTTCTTTAGCATCAAAATTAACCTTCTCCGAAGATGGAAGAGGCAACAAATCAATAGGTGCGAGGTAGGAAACCATACACAACTTCAAAGGGCACATCTTAGTAGTAGAATGCAATGAGCGATTATAAGCAAATTCAATATGAGGCAAGCAATCCTCCCACATTTTCTTATTTTTCTTTAGAACAGCCCTAAGCATAGTAGACAATGTTCTATTGACTACTTCAGTTTGTCCATCGGTTTGGGGGTGACAAGTAGTACTAAAAAGCAGTTTAGTCCCCAACTTAGCCCATAAACATCTCCAAAAGTGGCTAAGAAATTTAGTATCACGATCTGAAACAATAGTATTTGGCACACCATGCAAGCGAATAATTTCACGAAAGAACAAATCAGCAACATTGACAGCATCATCGCTTTTATGACATGGTATAAAGTGTGCCATTTTGAGAATCTATCCACGACAACAAATATGCTATCCTCCCTTCTTTGTTCTAGGTAAACCTAAAACAAAGTTCATAGATATATCCTCCCAAGGAACACTAGAGTACGAGGCAAAGGCATATATAAACCATGAGGATTGAGTCGTGACTTAGCTTTTTGACATGTAGTGCAGTGAGCAATAAAGCGCTCAACATCCGTCTCATCTTTGGCCAAAAGAAATGTGTAGCAAAATCGTCCTCTGTCTTCTTCACGCCAAAGTGTCCCATTAGTCCTCCTCCATCGCCTCCTGCAACAACAAAAAACGAGCGGAGCTAGCTGGAATGCATAGCTTGTTAGCAGAACACAAATCCATCATTAACGACAAACTTGTTCCATGTTCTTCCTTCTTTACAATTCTGCAATACATCTTTAAAATCAGCATCATGCACATATTGATCTTTGATGGTCTCCAAACCAAATATTTTGAAGTCAAGTTTTGAAAGCATAGTATAGCGACGAGACAATGCATCAGCAATAACATTTTCTTTACCCTTCTTGTGTTTAATGACATAAGGAAAGTCTCAATGAATTCAACCCATTTAGCATGTCTCGATTCAGTTTAGCTTGACTTTTAATATGTTTCAAAGATTCATGATCGAATGTATAACAAATTCTTTGGGCCATAAATAATGTTGCCATGTTTCTAAAGTCCGAACAAGAGCATATAATTCTTTATCATAAGTAGAGTAATTCAGACTAGGCCCACTCAATTTTTCGAGAAAAGTATGCAACAGGTTTGCCATCTTGTAATAACACACCTCTAATCCAGTTCCACTAGCATCACATTCAAGCTCAAAAGTCTTATTAAAATCAGGAAGTTGGAGTAAAGGGCATGTGTCAACTTAGCTTTCAATACCGTGAAGGCTTCTTCTGTGCGGTACCCCAAACAAAAGGCACATCCTTCTTTGTAAGCTCGTTGAGAGGTGCAGCAATGGTGCTGAAATCTCTCAAAGCGCCTATAGAAACCAGCGAGGCCAAGAAACTCCTCACTTGTGTGACCGTTTTGGGCTGTTGCCAACTCTCAATAGCTTCAATCTTGGCTTTATCAACTTCAATTCCTGTGGAGTAACAACATAGCCAAGAAAAGATACTCGATCGGTGCAAAGGTGCACTTCCCAAGGTTACCAAACAAATGTGCATCACGTAGAGCATTAAAAGCAACACGTAAATGTTCCAAATGTTCTTCCAAAGATTTGCTATAAATCGATATATCATCAAAATAGACTACCACAAATCGTCCAATGAAAGCACGTAAAACTTCGTTCATTAATCTCATGAAAGTACTAGGTGCATTAGTTAACCCAAAAGGCATGACTAACCACTCATATAATCCAAACTTAGTTTTAAATGCTGTTTTCCATTCATCTCCCAATTTCATACGAATTTGATGGTATCCACTCATAAATCAACTTTGGAGAATATTGTAGAGCCACTCAATTCATCAAGCATATCATCTAACCTAGGAATAGGGTGGCGATAACGAATAGTAATATTATTGATGCCTCTACAATCAACACACATACGTGACATACCATCCTTTTTCGGCACTAGAATAATAGGAACAGCACAAGGACTAAGGGATTCGCGTATATAACCTTTGTCGAGCAGCTCACTGTGCTTGACGCATAATCTCCTTCGTCTCCTCTGGATTGGTGCGGTATGGTGCGGTTGGGTAATGATGCACGGGAATTAAGTCAATTTGATGCTCAATCCCTCGAATAGGTGGTAATCCGGTGCACGTCTTGTGGAAAGAGCGTCGGTGAAATCTGCAAAATGTTAGTGACAGCGGGGGCAAAAGGAAGGCATGTCCTCGAATGAAAATAATGCCTCTTTGCACACAAAAGCATAGCAAATAGATTTGCTAAAATCTAGCTCATCAATATCAGATTTGGTGGCAAGTAAACATGCACTTTTCAATTTAATTTCGAAGCAACAGTAGATGGTTTATTATTAGGCTTCATGTGTTGCTCAAATTCTTTTGCCACAATCTGATTTTCACTCTTATTTTTCTCTGTTTTGCTTTATTAGCTCTATTAATATCATCTTTCAAAATGGACTCAGGAGTCATAGGAAGCAAAGTAATATTTTATCCTTATGAACAAGAGTATCTGATTGTTTCTACCATGGTGTCTGAAATTTTATCAAATTGCCATGGTCTACCAAGTAACAAGGAACATGCTTGCATAGGTACCACATCACAATCAACATAATCAGCATATGTAGAGATACTAAAATGCACACGAACAGTCGTGTTACCTTCACCTTGCCGCTGTTGTTGAACCATTGGATGTAGTAAGGATGTGGATGTGGTCTTGTGGTGAGAGATAGCTTCTCCACCCTCTCCATGCTAGCCAAGTTGTTGCAGCTCCCTCCATCTATGATGGCGCGAATAGAGCGTTCCTTCACAACTCCTTTGTATGGAACAAATTATGCCTCTGATTTTGCTCAGCTTGTGTAACCTGCACACTCAAAACACGTTGAGCAACTAAACATTCATACTGTCGGCATCTTGAGCAGCCATGTATTGTGTCTCATGATCAGAATCATCTCCACCGTGTTCCTCATGTGTAATAAGAGCCAAAGTCTCCTCATCATAGTCACTAGCGGACTCATACCCACCATCCTCGTAGCAATCATCACTGCGCTGAGATTTGCATTCTCTCATAAAATGTCCTCTTCCCTTACAATGACGACAAATAATATCACTTGTGTGCCTGTTGGCGCCATGGAAGAAGAAGAGCTTTGTGCAGGCCCGGCGAGGTGTGCTCTTGGCGAGATAGTGGTTGTTGTGCACTGCTTTCTTGTATCACGGTGGAGGTGGCTTTGAAGGAGGTGATGGTGCGGTGGAAGTAGATGATGCGCGTGGTGTCCATGATGAAGGTCGACCTGCGAGAAAAGTTAGTGTGGCGCCAATGCACATCGATCCTGCACTTCACGTTCAGCTTTACAAGCAAGATGGAATAAACGAGTGATATTATTATACTCCTTATAGTCTAGAATGGTCTGAATCTCTCTATTTAATCCACCCAGAAAATGTGCAAGCATAGCTTCATTCTCCTCAACAATACCACATCTAATCAAGCCAGTTTGTAATTCACGATAATATTCTTCTCTGAGTTTTTCCTTGTCTTAAGCGCTGCAATTTTTGAAGTAATTCACGTTGATAATATGGTGGAACCATGATCGCATAGCAGTTTTCAAAGCAGCCCAAGTAGCTGGAACAGGATATAATCTACAATGTTCAGACCACCAAACACATGCAAAGCTAGTGAAAGCACAAACAGCAGCAGGAACACGTCTCTCCTCAGGATATTGTAAACATGTAAATCGTTGTTCAGTTTCTAACTCCCAAGTAAGATATATATCAGGAACATATCTACCCTCAAATGGTGGAATATTCAATTTCAGTTTAGGGAGATGGTCATGATCTCGTACTGAGGGAGCCTAATATTGCCATTATTTGCATGTGGACGACCTGGTGGTTGTGGTGCTGGTGGTTGCACGTAGTTCTGATGTTGATCAACCTCATCTTCATAATCGTCCACATATGATAGAGGCAGAGGTGTCCCGTCTTTCGATGAGATGGTGGATTTCGCTTTGGTGGAAGTCGACTTTGACGATCCGACTACTGGCGTCTGCGAGGGCGTCAGCGCCTTAGCAATCGCTAAACCAACTCCGAGAGGTTATTGACCACGCCGAACACGATCAACCTGACCACGAGGTCTATTTCCTGCGAGCAAGCGAAGAACAAGCAAGAAACTGAGATTGCAATCTGGATATTGCGAATATAAGATGAAAGCTTTATTGATCAAGGTGGGGTTACTGTGGCGCCTTTGTGCAGTCGTTGAACACAAAGCGCAATGCAGCGAAGTTGCAGCTATGGCGAACTTTTGATCTAAACAAAACCCAAGGGAAAAGCTACTAGATGGATCTACTTATATAGGAGCAAGGGGTGACGGCCAAGGAGGTGGGAGAACGTCCCAAGGCAGCCTAAAACTAACCCTAGGTCGTACAAGGCCAATGGGCCCAAGTGGAGGTGACGTAACACCTTTGGACTTGTAGTTTGACTCGGATTCTGGTGCAGCGTCAGATTGTTTCGTCCACAACTCAACGCTCCGGACGGCTTTTAAGGTGATTCCAATTGTGCTGGAAAGAGCATGAAATCTACTTTCCAACAAAAAAAGAATCACCCAATTCGGAGTCCGTATGAAAAAAGTTGTTGACGTTTTGAGTCAGGTATGTCTGTTCAGTCCGAATCTGAATCCAGAACGTGAGAGACTTGGACTCTATCTTCTCTTGGCCCAAAAGTGACGTGAGAAGACTTTTGTACAACACCTAAACTTCTCCTTTTCCCTTATCTTCATATGTGGATTGTACAAATGTCCCACACACCTGCAATTAGACAAAACACAAAAGTATGTGAAGTATTTTTGTTACGGATAACATAAATATATTATTGAATAGTTTGCACTAGAAATCACCTGACAAATATGCATGTATGCAATATTTTTGGTCATATACAAGGTAGTCATGTCCTCATCATCCTCCCTTTTTTGAAAATAAAGCCGTCCTCGGCGTTGCTTAATCTGAAATGTGGCTAACAAAAGAGACAAGGTATACATGTTGTATATGTATACGTCATCCATTTTTACTTCCCTTGATTTTTGCATATATGACACATGAATAGATGAGTAACTTGCATAGTTCATAAAATCTAAAGCCAAAAAATTAGCACAGTACCGTCGTTGAGCGTTTATTCAACATTGCATCTTTGAATTGATTATTGCTAAATTTTTTGCTACCATATATAGCCAACCCAGCTCCACATATTTCTACACCGTGTATACGTACGTTCCCCTGGCAATCGTTTTACACAATCTTCAGAGTTATTTGACACCGCTGGTTGCCTGTCACCACCTGCCGCATGGTAAGAACTTGTAAGGTATTGATATTTGCTTTACTGTGAGCACTTTACAACCACATCCTAGTAGTTTATAGGAACATTATTCTCGAATTTTGTTTCTTGTTTCTACTAATCATGACAGGTTTCGGAGATAGAAGTTCTTGGACGACGGACACATAAGCTACTAGATGGATCTACTTATATAGGAGCAAGGGGTGACGGCCAAGGAGGTGGGAGAACGTCCCAAGGCAGCCTAAAACTAACCCTAGCTCGTACAAGGCCAATGGGCCCAAGTGGAGGTGACGTAACACCTTTGGACTTGTAGTTTGACTCGGATTCTGGTGCAGCGTCAGATTGTTTCGTCCACAACTCAACGCTCCGGACGGCTTTTAAGGTGATTCCAATTATGCTGGAAAGAGCATGAAATCTACTTTCCAACAAAAAAAGAATCACCCAATTCGGAGTCCGTATGAAAAAATTGTTGACGTTTTGAGTCAGGTATGTCTGTGCAGTCCGAATCTGAATCCAGAACGTGAGAGACTTGGACTCTATCTTCTCTTGGCCCAAAAGTGACGTGAGAAGACTTTTTGAACAGCACCTTAACTTCTCCTTTTCCCTTATCTTCATATGTGGATTGTACAAATGTCCCACACACCTGCAATTAGACAAAACACAAAAGTATGTGAAGTATTTTTGTTCTGGATAACATAAATATATTATTGTATAGTTTGCACTAGAAATCACCTGACAAATATGCATGTATGCAATATTTTTGGTCTTATCCAAGGTAGTCATGTCCTCCTCATCCTCCCCTTCTTGAAAACAAAGCCGTCCTCGGCGTTGCTTAATCTGAAATGTGGCTAACAAAAGAGACAAGGTGTACATGTTGTATATGTATCGTCATCCATTTTACTTCCCTTGATTTTTGCATATATGACACATGAATAGATGAGTAACTTGCATAGTTCATAAAATCTAAAGCCAAAAAATTAGCACAAGAGCTAGAAGGCATGAAAATATTGCGACTCAGTTTGCACATATAAGTGAAGCTCTTATTTATTTCAAAAGATTGACAATGTTCATCATTAAACCATCCCAACATTGGTGAATAAACCTTATTTGAATCAAATTTACATGCTACAACATGCTTAGATAAGCAAACATGCAATGAGTCATTCGACACAGAATCATCACCAAGATTAGAGGTCATATCAAAACGATTAAACATTGATTCTTTTGCATCAACAGTTAATTCAATTGGTGCTCTCAAAATTGTTGGTATTTCAGTTGTTTGATCACATGGCAAAGTCAAATTATCAACATAATCCTCTAAAATAGGTGGTGTGATCAAAGTAGTGGGTAGCTCAACACATGATATATTCAAGTTAACTAGGGATGCATCATTCTCATGTGAAGTTATATCATCAATACCTTCTTTGTTACCTTGTGCAAAGGCGTAGCTGATGTAAATACTGAGGCGTAGACAAAGCACCATACTCTTGAGATGATGTCGCTCACAATCCGAGGTGGGGCTGCTCTAGTAGGTGCAACGGTGGAGGAACCAACCGGCGGTGGTGAGCATGAACTGGAATAGTAGTTGTTGTAGTCACCCAATGCATCCTCCTGTAACTGTCTCTCAAAGGTACAAGCACGAACATACATACCGGTAATGCAACGAGGAATATACTGAAATCTTGCCCGAATATCATGGTGCAAACCACCAAAAAATCTATTCATTGTATCATCCTTAGATTCTTCTATGTCACAATGATGCATATAAGATTTGAACTCTTTGTAGTAAGCATGGACAGTGTTGTTGCCTTGTTTAAATTGTTCAAATTTGCGAAGCAATTCACGGCGATAGTAAGGAGGGAAAAAATGTTGTCTCATTACATATTTCAAATCTTTCCAAGTTGTGGGTTGGTTATCAATATTTTTCTTACAATGCACACTCCACCAAACTGAAGCAAAACCAGTAAATGCTCTAGTGGCAGCTCGTACCCGCTCAAGTTCAGAAAAAACATGCTGACTAAAAACTTGTTCTACTTCAAGCTCCCAATCTATATAAATAGCAGGATTAAATCTACCCTCAAATGACGGTAAAGAGCTAACTGGCCATGTGCTTGTGTGTTGTCCCAACTCTCGTGATGGTGAAGATGTGTTAAATAGTCAATAACTTCTATCTCGAAACCTGTCATGATTAGTAGAAACAAGAAACAAAATTCGAGAATAATGTTCCTATGAACTACTAGGATGTGGTTGTAAAGTGCTCACAGATAAAGCAAATATCAATATCTTACAAGTTCTTACCATGCGGCGGTGGTGACAGGCAACCAGCGGTGTCAAGTAACTCTGAAGATTGTGTAAAGCGATTGCCGGGAAGCGTCGATATACGGTGTAGAAATATGTGGAGCTGGGTTGGCTATATATGGTAGCAAAAAATTTAGCAATAATCAATTCAAAGATGCAATGTTGAATAAACGCTCAACGACGGTACTGTGCTGGTCCTAGGCTAGACCGGACTAGAGACGCGAGCCTAGAACACTAATGGGGTCACGGCGTAGCACAACTAGCATCAATGAAGAATACTAAGTAGCTCTTGACGGCAAGATATAAGTGAAGATCACAACGGTAGTGAAGATAATGATGAAAAACAACTACCAAGCAGGACATACAACAACTCTCTCTCCAATTTTCCTCTTGAAAACTTTGAGCCAATTTTCTGATAAATTCTTTCAAAGAATGCTACTAACTCAAGCTTTCCAATGCAAAAAGAATCACTCAATTCCGAGTTGATATGAGGAGTCGAAGAATTCTAAAACTGGCTTGAAAATTGGAACAAGCTGTGTTCACGAACTTCGGAGGGCAAAACGACCTATTTAGAAGCCGATTTTGAGGTGTCAAATATTGAACTAGCTTCTGCAACTCTTTGGATGCGGCTCGTCGCTAGCTTCAATTTGAGTACTCACGGAGCCAAAACGGACTTCGTATGAGGAAGATACACCTGTTTTACTGAACAGTGCGCAAAACAGATTCCAATCCGAATTCAGGTACGAGATTGATTCTAGATAGATCCCTTTTTTTTTCTTCTCTTTTTTTTCCTCACACTTTTTTTTTCCTTTTCTTCTCTCTCTTTTCTTTTTTTCTTTCCCTTTTTTTCTCTCTTTTTTTCTCTCTTTTTTTTTCTCCCTCTTTCCAAGACAAACTAGATAAGATGCAGATTGGATCAGGCGAAGATGTGAATGACCTCACCTATGATTATGACAATGAACAGCGTGTAGCACGTGGTGGAAATTAAAAGATGGGATGGTGGACAGCGGAAGGGATAATGATGCAGCGGCGGCGTGACTAATGTGAACAGAACTCGAAACTCTAAAGGAACTAGACACTAAGACCAGCCCGACACGACGATGCAACCGATAATTCAACTATGCAAGCAACGAATAGAAAATTGCAAAGGCTCGATGGCTTGGATAACGGATGAACAGATCTAACTTTTTTGTGGCTTTTTCATGGACTATAGGTATGAATGACGGATCACGATCTAAACTATGAAAACTGTAAAATCTCACCGAGCAACCTGAAAACTGATACCACTTGATAGAGGCGGAGGTGCCCCGTCTTTCGATGAGATGGTGGATTTCGCTTTGGTGGAAGTCGACTTTGACGATCCGACTACGAGCGTGCGAGGGCGTCGCGCATATATGTCGCTAAACCAACTCCGAGAGGTTATTGACCACGCGAACACGATCAACGACCACGAGGTCTATTTCCTGCGAGCAAGCGAAGAACAAGTAAGAAACTGAGATTGCAATCTGGATATTGCGAATATAAGATGAAAGCTTTATTGATCAAGGTGGGGTTCTGTGGCGCCTTTGTGCGGTCGTTGAACACAAGCGAAATCTGCGAAGTTGCAGCTATGGCGAACTTTTGATCTAAACAAAACCCAAGGAAAAGCTACTAGATGGATCTACTTATATAGGAGCAAGGGTGGCGGCCAAGGAGGTGGGAGAACGTCCCAAGGCAGCCTAAAACTAACCCTAGGTCGTACAAGGCCAATGGGCCCAAGTGGAGGTGACGTAACACCTTTGGACTTGTAGTTTGACTCGGATGCTGGTGCAGCGTCAGATTGTTTCGTCCACAACTCAACGCTCCGGACGGCTTTTAAGGTGATTCCAATTGTGCTGGAAAGAGCATGAAATCTACTTTCCAACAAAAAATGAATCACCCAATTCGGAATCCGTATGAAAAAGTTGTTGACGTTTTGAGTCAGGTATGTCTGTGCAGTCCGAATCTGAATCCAGAACGTGAGAGACTTGGACTCTATCTTCTCTTGGCCCAAAAATGACGTGAGAAGACTTTTTGTACAGCACCTAAACTTCTCCTTTTCCCTTATCTTCATATGTGGATTGTACAAATGTCCCACACACCTGCAATTAGACAAAACACAAAAGTATGTGAAGTATTTTTGTTACGGATAACATAAATATATTATTGAATAGTTTGCACTAGAAATCACACGACAAATATGCATGTATGCAATATTTTTGGTCATATACAAGGTAGTCATGTCCTCATCAACATACTCATCATCCTCCTCGGTACCACCAGCAGCAGTAGCAGGAGCCAAAGAAGCACCAACAAGCAGTATGGCGGCACCAGAATTTTGTCTGGCTCAATAGGAACACTTGAGCTCGTCCATACTGATTCGGAAGGGGCGTGGTTGTTGTCGTTGCAGAGGTGCGATAGGTGCAGCCGGCGGTGGTTGTGGAAAAGCAGCGAGCAATTCATCAAACTTGCTATCAAGCTTTGTTTCAAACATCTTCTCAATGCCATCTATCTTCTCCATGGCCTCGTCAAATCTGTTTACCACGTCTTGCACCTGTCCAATCATCATTTGCTAAAACTTATCATGTAGCTATTTGTTGTCGGGTTCTCCCAATCAGTCTCATCGACGTGATTCTACCATGGTTAGCAGCAAATAGAAACACACAAGAATATGATCCTCTGAGACTACTAAGAAGTGGTGGTGGTGTATCACAAACCCGTCAAGCAAATCTCAAATTCTTACCAGTTCTTACCCAGCGGCGGTGATCGGCAACCGTTGTAGTCAAAACTCTCAAAGCTTGGCTATAGCGATTACCGGGGAGAATCAAGCGCGGCGTAGATGTATGTGGAGCTGGGAAGGCTTATAATATGGTAGCAAAAAGGTCAGCAATAATCAATTCGAGAGATGCAAAGTTGAATAACGCTCACGCATGATCTTTGTCTGGTCCTAGGCTAGACCGTGCTAGAGGCGCGAGCCTAGAACACTAACAAAATCACGGCGCTGCGTAAACAAGGAAGGAGCACACTCTGAATTATTTTTTTTCGCTTTTTTCATTGCTGGACCCAAAAACTGAAGCGGGTCAAAAAACTTTCTATAACGGCGATTGTCTCAATACGCTTAGAAACACCTAAAAATAGGATAGCGAAATATTTTTGTCCGTGCGTTTTGGATTTTTTTTTTTGAAACCAACCTCTTCTACGGACGACAAAAGATTGCTGGAATCGAAACCTACTCGAACAAGGAAACACGAATCGGAAATTAGATGGATCGAAAACAAATCTAATATGCAAGGAACTTCGGATTGGTGGTGGATATATGGTGGTGGTATATGGCAGCGGTGGTGGTATATGGCAGCGGTGGTGGTATATGGCAGCGCTGGTGGTATATGCATCTGATTCAAGCGGTGGCGGATAAGCGGTGGTGGTAGATGGCGAGGCGATGATAGCGGTCGGCGGCGGCGTGACAACTTATGACCGAACTCGAAACTCTAAAGACTAGACTCTAATACCAGCAACTAGACATGACGATGCAACCGCAAATTCAACAACGCAAATCTGAAAAGATTATGCAAAGGCTCAGATTGGTTTGGATATGATGACCTAACCCTAATTTTTTTTGGCTTTTTCGTGGACTGTAGGTATGAAGAACAGACTCGATCTAAACTACGAAAAACTGTAAAATCTCACCGAGCAACACGGAAATCTGATACCACTTGATAGAGGCAAAGGTGTCCGTCTTCGATGAGATGGTGGATTTCGCTTTGGTGGAAGTCGACTTTGACGATCCGACTTCTGGCGTCGCGAGGCGTCAGCATATAATCGCTAAACCAACTCCGAGAGGTTATTGACCGCGCGAACACGATCAACGACCACGAGGTCTATTTCCTGCGAGCAAGCGAAGAACAAGCAAGAAGCTGAGATTGCAATCTGGATATTGCGAATATAAGATGAAAGCTTTATTGATCAAGGTGGGGTTACTGGCGCCTTTATGCAGTCGTTGAACACAAGCGAAATGCAGGGAAGTTGCAGCTATGGCGAACTTTTGATCTAAACAAAACCCAAAGTCTAAGCGGTGCCCTAAGGGCTGTATATATGGATGAAGAGGGGAGAATTTCGTGGCCCTTGGTGGAGGGTCGAAACTAACCCTATCTCTTGTTTCCCCACATACGGACTCTAAAATAGCCTATACTAATGTATTTCGAAATTACATGGGCTGGCCCAATAATAAGGTGTGTAGCACCTAGAATAGCCTCTGGACGAAATTTATGAAGTGGCATCTTGTATATTTCATCCAAGGCTTCATGCACTCATTATGGTGGCTTCAAAGTCCTGAAATCATCACTTGTAACTCTATTCTTGTCCCCCTTGCGCATGCCATCATCTCCATGCTTGTTCTTGCTCCAATGATCATCCTTCTCCAAGCTAGGCCCTTCATTTGTAAGCAAAACAAATGTATCCAATTTAGGCAGCATCATATTCTCATGAACATTAGAATCATTACCAAGAAACGAAAGTAATTGGTAATTTAGTTGGCGTGCGCGAGCTCTAGTAATTGGTCCAGTATGTATAGCAGTAGGGGCTGTGGGTGTAACAATGGCATTGATGTCCTCATCATTTCCATTTTGAGTTCTAGGCAAACCAAGTACAAAGTCCATGCTAATGTCTTCCCAAGGTTGATAAGGAATAGGAAGAGGCATGTAAAGACCATGAGATTGAGCGTTTGACTTAGCTTTGCGGCATGTTGAGCATCGGGTAGTGAAGCGTGAAACGTCTCGAAACATCTTGGGCCAAAAGTAGTTCTTGGAGAGCGTGGCGAAGGTCTTGTCGCGTCCAAAATGTCCCATGAGTCCACCTCCATGAGCCTCTTGCAAAAGGAGCAAACGAAGAGAAGACTCGGGTATGCAAAGTTTGTTAGCTCTCATAAGATAACCATCCTTGAGGTAATATTGTTTCCAAGATGTATGCGTCAAACATTTAGCATAATGAGGTGCAAAAGATGGATCACTAGCATACAAATCTTTGATGTGCTCAAAGCCAATAACATTGAACTCAAGTTGGTTGACAAGCGTGCATATGCGTGAAAGTGCATCGGCAACTACATTTTCCTTGCCCTTAATGTACTTGATCACATATGGAAAAGATTCAATAAATTCACTCCATTTGACATGACGCTTGTTCAATTTAGTTTGACCTTTTAAGTACTTAAGCGTTTCATGATCGGTATGGATGACAAACTCATGAGGTCTAAGATAATGTTCCCAAACATGTAGCACACGCACTAAAGCATACAATTCTTTGTCATACAGAGATAGTTAAGTTGAGCACGGAGAGTTTTCACTAAAATAAGCAATGACTCGTTTTTCTTGCATTAAAACTCCGCCAATTCGGTACCACTTGCATCACAATGGACCTCAAAAGTTTTGTCAAAATTGGGCAAAGTAAGAATCGGAGCATGAGTAAGTAAAGACTTGAGCTCATCAAAAGCGTTGGATTGCAAAGGTCCCCAAACAAAAGGAGTATTCTTCTTACTCAAAGCATGCAAAGGAGCTGCAATAGTGCTAAAGTTTTTCTAAGCGGCGATAAAAACCTGCAAGACCAAGGAAACTTCGCACTTGTTGCAAATTGGTGGGTTGGGGCCAAGTTTTAATTGCTTTGATCTTAGTTTCATCAACATGGACACCCTTTGAAGAGACAACGAAACCAAGAAAACCACTTTGTCAGCGCCAAAAGTGCATTTTTCAAGTTGGCATAAAGACTTTCCTTTGAAGTGTTTGCAAAACAAGCTTAACATGATCAAGATGCTCTTTCATGGTTTTGCTAAACACAAGAATATCATCGAAGTAAACCACAACAAAGATTCCAATGTATGGACGAAGTACATGATGCATGAGGCGCACAAAAGTTCCGGGAGCTTCCGACAAACCCATAGGCATAACCAACCATTCATATAAGCCAAATTTTGTTTTGAAAGCAGTTTTCCATTCATCACCCTCATGAATGCGTATTTGATAATAGCCACTTTTAAGATCAATTTTTGAGAAAAAGTTTGCTCCACTAAGTTCATCAAGCATATCATCTAAGCGAGGAATGGGATGCCTATAGCGCACGGTGATAGCATTTATGGGTCTACAATCGAACTGGCGGAAACTTCCATCGGGCTTAGGCACAAGTATAGCAGACACGGCACAAGGGCTTATGCTTTCACGTACATGACCGTTGTCGATTAGTTGTTGTACTTGCCGTTGAATCTCCTTGGTTTCTTCGGGGTTGACACGGTAGGGAGCTTTGTTTGGAAGTGGCGCTCCGGGGATGAGGTCGATTCGATGCTCAATGCCTCGAAGAGGAGGTAGACCCGGAGGTAGCTCATCGGGGAAAACATCTTGAAATTCCTGCAAAAGAGATTGAAACACCAAAGGTAGCTCATGAATGGTGTTAGTTTGTGGTTCTCCATCCTTGCACACTAGGACAAAGTGCATCACACTCGATGGGTTCTCACACACCTCTCTCATCTCATGTTTGGTGGCGAATAATATGAGGTTTTTCTCTCTAGGCGAAGAGGCGCTCAAATTTGGCTTGTGGCTCTCACTCACTTTTTGGTGGCTCACTTTCTCACTCGTCTCTCTTTGGTTGGTGGCTTGTTTGTCGGCTATCACTTGACTAGGAGACATGGGTCGTAGGACATATTCTTTGCCTTTCATCTTGAAGCTATAGTGGTTTGTCGCCCATTGTGGTAGACACCACGGCCGGTGCGATGGCCGACCAAGGAGGAGGTGGCAAGCGGTCATTGGGACCACATCACACTCCAAAGTGTCTTCATATGCACCGATTTTGAAGGATACTTGGACCGTATGCTCAACTCGTATAGTCGGAGTCACTTAGCCATTGAACCTTGTAGGGTTGCGGGTGCTTCTTCTTGACCAATTGGAGCTTGGAGCATAGTTCTTCGCTTGCCAAATTGTGGCAACTACCTCCATCGATGATGACCTTGCGGATCTCCATTGATGCGGCCTTTGTGTGGAAGATGTGGCATCGTTGGTCTTCTTCTTGTTGATGTTGAAGTGTCAAGACTTTGGAGACAACAAGAGCGGGCTTGTATCTTCATCACAAAAGACTTGATCATCTTCATCCTCGTTGATGCGCGGTGCATGGCCACTTGCTCAATAGCGTCCATTTCATCTTCACTCATTGAGTCGTAGGTTCCATCGTCGTTGAGTATCATGATGCGCTTGTTGGTGCATTCATATGACTTGTGGCCTCGGCTGCCGCAAGTAAAACACTTGAAGGAGCTTGTCTTGACGGTCTCATCGGTTGGAGTAGATGATGAAGCCTGTGGCTTGGAGTTGCTTGTAGTAGGAGGAGGACGACTTGAACTTGTAGAAGTTTTCTTGTAACTTGACTTGTCGTCGTTGCTTGGAAAAGGCTTGGTTGATGTCGAAGTTGGAGTAGTTGTTGAAGCTTGGTTGTTGGATAGGCCGTATGTCTTGGATGAGTACTTGGCGTACTTGAAGTCATCTTGCACTTGTCGTTCCGCCTTTGTAGCTTGATGCACGAGCTCAATGAGGTTGGAGTAGGGTTGGAAGTCGGCAATCTTCTTGATGGGATGGTTGAGTCCGTTCAAGAATCGTGCCATTGTTTGCTCATCATCTTCCTTGACATTGGCTCGAATCATGGCAATCTCCATTTCTTTGTAGTATTCTTCAACACTCTTTGTTCCTTGCTTGAGGAGTTGTAGCTTCTTGAAGAGATCACGGTTGTAGTAGGTGGGCACAAAGCGTGCTCGCATGACATCCTTCATTTGAGCCCAAGTGGTGATTGGAGGTTCACCTCTTGCTTGTCGGCGCTCAAGGTTTGTTCCCACCATATGAGCACATAGTCTTGGAACTCAAGTGATGCCATAGCGATCTTCTTCTCTTCCTCATAGTTGTGCAAGCGAAAGATTTTGTCGACCTTCAATGCCCATGAGAGGTACTCGATAGGCGGGGTGTCGATCTTCGATGAGATGATAACTATCGATTTGGTGGAGCGACTTTGGCGATCCGACTACAAGCGTGCCTGACGTTGCGCCTTAGCAATCGCTAAACCAACTCGAGAGGTTATTGACCACGCGGAGCACAATCAACGACCACGAAGGTCTATTCCTGCAAGCAATCGAAGAACAAGCAAGAATATGATAAAAGCAATCTGAATATTGCGGTATGTATGAAGTATTGATAAAGGTGGGGATCCGTGGCGGTCTTGGTGCAGTCGTTGGACACAAGCGAAGTACGAAGTTGCAATGGCTAACTTTTAACTAAACAAATCCCCAGGGAAAAGCTACTAGATGGATCTATTTATATAGGAGCAAGGGGTGGCGGCCAAGGAGGTGGGAGGACGTCCCAAGGCAGCCTAAAACTAACCCTAGGTCGTACAAGGCCAATGGGCCCAAGTGGAGGTGACGTAACACCTTTGGACTTGTAGTTTGACTCGGATTCTGGTGCAGCGTCAGATTGTTTTGTCCACAACTCAACGCTTCAGACGGATTTTAAGGTGATTCCAATTGTGCTGGAAAGAGCATGAAATCTTCTTTCCAACAAAAAAAGAATCACCCAATTCGGAGTCCGTATGAAATAGTTGTTGGCGTTTTGAGTCAGGTATATGCATGCGGTCGAATCTGAATCCAGAACATGAGAGACTTGGACTCTATCTTCTCTTGGGCCAAAAGTGACGTGAGAGGACTTTTTGAACAGCAAATAAACATCTCTTTCTTCCTTATCTTCATATGTGGATTGTACATGATGAGGACATGAGTACCTTGTATATGACCAAAAATATTGCATACATGCATATTTGTCAGGTGATTTCTAGTGCAAACTATTCAATAATCTATTTATGGTATCCAGAACAAAAATACTTCACACACTTTTGTGTTTTGTCTAATTGCAGGTGTATGGGACATTTGTACAATCCACATATGAAGATAAGGAAGAAAGAGATGTTTATTTGCTGTTCAAAAAGTCCTCTCACGTCACTTTTGGCCCAAGAGAAGAAGTCAAGTCTCTCACGTTCGGATTGATTGACTGCATGACATACCTGACTCAAAACGCCAACAACTATTTCATCTGGACTCCGAATTGGGTGATTCTTTTTGTTGGAAAGAAGATTTCATGCTCTTTCCAGCACAATTGGACTCACCTTAAAACCCGTCCGGAGCGTTGAGTTGTGGACAAAACAATCTGACGCTGCACCAGAACCCGAGTCAAACTACAAGTCCAAAGGTGTTACGTCACCTCCACTTGGGCCCATTGGCCTTGTACGACCTAGGGTTAGTTTTAGGCTGCCTTGGGACGTCCTCCCACCTCCTTGGCCGCCATCCCTTGCTCCTATATAAGTAGATCCATCTAGTAGCTTTTTCCTAGGATTTGTTTAGTTAAAGTTAGCCATTGCAACTTCGTATTTTCGTTTGTGTCCAACGACCAGACCAAGACCACTTACGGATCCCCATCTTTATCAATAATTCAGATTGCTTTTATCATATTCTTGCTTGTTCTTCGATTGCTTGCAGGAATAGACCTTCGTGGTCAGTTGATTGTGCTCCGGCGTGGTCAATAACCTCTCGGAGTTGGTTTAGCGATTGCTAAGGCGCAACGTCGAGCACGTTGTAGTCGGATCGTCAAAGTCGTCTCCACCAAATCGATAGTTATCATCTCATCGAAAGATGGGACACCGCCTCTATCAAGTGGTATCAGAGCCAGGTTGCTCGGTGAGAATTTCCAGTTTTCCCTAGATTAGATTTATTTTCTTACCTATTGTCCAAGAAAAAGCCACAAAAAATAGTTAGATCTATTCACCCTTTGTCCAAGCCACTCTGAGCCTTTGCAATTTTCTTTTCATTGGTTGCATTATTGAATTATCGGTTGCATCGTCGTGTTGAGTTCTTTGGTCTTAGTGTCTAGTTCCTTTAGAGTTTGAGTTACATTCACATTAGTCACGCGCCGCTGCACCATTATCCCTTCCGCTGTCCACCATCCCATCTATTAATTTCCACCACGTGCTCTGCGCTGTTCATTGTCATAATCATAGTTGTGGTCATTCACATCTTCTTTGATCCAATCTGCATCTTATCTAGTTTGTCTACAAAATACTTCACACACTTTTGTGTTTTGTCTAATTGCAGGTGTATGGGACATTTGTACAATCCACATATGAAGATAAGGAAGAAAGAGATGTTTATTTGCTGTTCAAAAGTCCTCTCACGTCACTTTTGGCCCAAGAGAAGATAGAGTCCAAGTCTCTCACGTTCGGATTCAGATTCGGACTGCACAGACATACCTGACTCAAAACGCCAACAACTATTTCATACGGACTCCGAATTGGGTGATTCTTTTTTTGTTGGAAAGAAGATTTCATGCTCTTTCAGCACAATTGGACTCACCTTAAAACCCGTCCGGAGCGTTGAGTTGTGGACAAAACAATCTGACGCTGCACCAGAATCCGAGTCAAACTACAAGTCCAAAGGTGTTACGTCACCTCCACTTGGGCCCATTGGCCTTGTACGACCTAGGGTTAGTTTTAGGCTGCCTTGGGACGTCCTCCCACCTCCTTGGCCGCCATCCCTTGCTCCTATATAAGTAGATCCATCTAGTAGCTTTTTCACAGGGATTTGTTTAGTTAAAAGTTAGCCATTGCAACCGTGTGCCGTTTGTGTCCAACGACCAGACCAAGACCACTTACGGATCCCCATCTTTACCAATACTTCATACATACTGCAATATTCAGATTGCTTTTATCATATTCTTGCTTGTTCTTGATTGCTTGCAGGAATAGACCTTCGTGGTCAGGTTGATTGTGCTCCGGCGTGGTCAATAACCTCTCGGAGTTGGTTTAGCGATTGCTAAGGCGCAACGTCGAGCACGTTTGTAGTCGGATCGTCAAAGTCGTCTCCACCAAATCGATAGTTATCATCTCATCGAAAGATCGGGACACCCCGCCTCTATCAGTACAAATGTCCCATACACCTGCAATTAGACAAAACACAAAAGTGTGTGAAGTATTTTTGTTCTGGATAACATAAATAGATTATTGAATAGTTTGCACTAGAAATCACCTCACAAATATGCATGTATGCAATATTTTTGGTCATATACAAGGTACTCATGTCCTCATCATCCTCCCCTTTTTGAAAATAAAGCCGTCCTCGGCGTTGCTTAATCTGAAATGTGGCTAACAAAAGAGACAAGGTGTACATGTTGTATATGTATCGTCATCCATTTTACTTCCCTTGATTTTTGCATATATGACACATGAATAGATGAGTAACTTGCATAGTTCATAAAATCTAAAGCCAACAAATTAGCACAAGAGCTAGAAGGCATGAAAATATTGCGACTCAGTTTGCACATATAAGTGAAGCTCTTATTTATTTCAAAAGATTGACAATGTTCATCATTAAACCATCCCAACATTGGTGAATAAACCTTATTTGAATCAAATTTACATGCTACAACATGCTTAGATAAGCAAACATGCAATGAGTCATTCGACACAGAATCATCACCAAGATTAGAGGTCATATCAAAGCGATTAAACATTGATTCTTTTGCATCAACAGTTAATTCAATTGGCGCTCTCAAAATTGTTGGTATTTCAGTTGTTTGATCACATGGCAAAGTCAATTATCAACATAATCCTCTAAAATAGGTGATGTGATCAAAGTAGTGGGTAGCTCAACACATGATGTATTCAAGTTAACTAGGGATGCATCATTCTCATGTGAGATTATATCATCAATACCTTCTTGTTACCTTGTCGCAAAGGCGTAGCTGATGTAAGTACAGAGCGTGAGACAACGCACCATACTCTTGAGATGATGTCGCTCACAATCCGAGGTGGGGCTGCTCTAGTAGGTGCAGCGGTGGAGGAACCAACCGGCGGTGGTGAGCATGAACTGGAATAGTAGTTGTTGTAGTCACCCAATGCATCCTCCTGTATGCTTGTCTCTCAAAGGTACAAGCACGAACATACATACCAGTAATGCAACGAGGAATATACTGAAATCTTGCCTGAATATCATGGTTCAAACCACCAAAAAATCTATTCATTGTATCATCCTTAGATTCTTCTATGTCACAATGATGCATATAAGATTTGAACTCTTTGTAGTAAGCATGGACAGTGTTGTTGCCTTGTTTAAATTGTTCAAATTTGCGAAGCAATTCACGGCGATAGTAAGGAGGAAAAATGTTGTCTCATTACATATTTCAAATCTTTCCAAGTTGTGGGTTGGTTATCAATATTTTTCTTACAATGCACACTCCACCAAACTGAAGCAAAACCAGTAAATGCTCTAGTGGCAGCTCGTACCCGCTCAAGTTCAGAAAAGTCATGGTTACTAAAAACTTGTTCTACTTCAAACTCCCAAGCTAGATAAATAGCAGGATTAAATCTACCCTCAAATGACGGTAAAGAGATAACCTGACCATGTGGTTGTGTGTGTTGTCCCAACTCTCGTGATGGTGAAGATGTGTCCGTCGTCCAAGAACTTCTATCTCCGGAACCTGTCATGATTAGTAGAAACAAGAAACAAAATCCAGAATAATGTTCCTATGAACTACTAGGATGTGGTTGTAAAGTGCTCACAGTAAAGCAAATATCAATATCTTACAAGTTCTTACCATGCGGCAGGTGGTGACAGGCAACCAGCGATGTCAAATAACTCCGAAGATTGTGTAAAGCGATTGCCGAGGCGTACATATACGGTGTAGAAATATGTGGAGCTGGGTTGGCTATATATGGTAGCAAAAGATTAGCAATAATCAATTCAGAGATGCAATGTTGAATAAGCGCTCAACAGACAGTACTGTGCTGGTCCTAGGCTAGACCGGACTAGAGCGCGAGCCTAGAACACTAATGAGGTCACGGCGTAGCACAACTAGCATCAATGAAGGTTACTAAGTAGCTCTTGACAGCAAGATATAAGTGAAGATCACTGGCGGTAGTGAAGATAATGATGAAAAACAACTACCAAGCAGGACATACAACAACTCTCTCTCAACTTTCCTCTTGAAATGTTTGAGCCAATTTTCTAATAAATTCTTTCAAAGAATGCTACTAACTCAAGCTTTCCAATGCAAAAGAATCACTCAATTCGAGTTGATATGAGGAGTCAAAGAATTGTAAAACTGGCCTGAAAAATTGGAACAAGCTGTGTTCACGAACTTCAGAGGGCAAAAGACCTATTTAGAAGCCGATTTTGAGGTGTCAAATATTGAACTAGCTTCTGCAACTATTTAGATGCGGCTCGTCGCTAGCTTTAATTTGAGTACTCACGGAGTCAAAACGGACTTCGTATGAGGAAGATACACCTGTTTTACTGAACAGTCATAAAACAGATTCCAATCCGAATTCAGGTACGAGATTGATTCTAGATAGATCCGATTTTTTTTCTTCTCTCTTTTTTTCCTCACACTTTTTTTTTCTTTTTTTCTCTCTCTTTTTCTTTTTTTTTCCTTTCCTTTTTTTCTCTTTTTTTTCTCTCTTTTTTTCTCCCTCTTTCCAAGACAAACTAGATAAGATGCAGATTGGATCTGGCGAAGGTGTGAATGACCTCAACTATGATTATGACAATGAACAGTGCGTAGCACGTGGTGGAAATTAATAGATGGGATGGTGGACAACGGAAGGCATAATGATGCAGCGGCGGCGTGACTAATGTGAACAGAACTCGAAACTCTAAAGGAACAAGACACTAAGACCAGCAACTCAACACGACGATGCAACCGATAATTCAATAATGCAACCAATGAAAAGAAAATTGCAAAGGCTCGAGTGGCTTGGACAAAGGTGAATAGATCTAACTATTTTTGTGGCTTTTCTTGGACAATAGGTAAGAAAATAAATCTAATCAAGGAAAACTGGAAATTCTCACCGAGCAACCTGAAAATTGATACCACTTGATAGGCGGGGTGTCCCGATCTTTCGATGAGATGATAACTATCGATTTGGTGGAGCGACTTTGACGATCCGACTACAAGCGTGCCTGACGTTGCGCCTTAGCAATCGCTAAACCAACTCCGAGAGGTTATTGACCACGCGGAGCACAATCAAACGACCACGAAGGTCTATTCCTGCAAACAATCGAAGAACAAGCAAGAATATGATAAAAGCAATCTGAATATTGCGGTATGTATGAAGTATTGATAAAGGTGGGGATCCGTAAGCGGTCTTGGTCTGGTCGTTGGACACAAGCGAAGTACGAAGTTGCAATGGCTAACTTTAACTAAACAAATCCCGGGAAAAGCTACTAGATGGATCTATTTATATAGGAGCAAGGGGTGGCGGCCAAGGAGGTGGGAGGGCGTCCCAAGGCAGCCTAAAACTAACCCTAGGTCGTACAAGGCCAATGGGCCCAAGTGGAGGTGACGTAACACCTTTGGACTTGTAGTTTGACTCGGATTCTGGTGCAGCGTCAGATTGTTTTGTCCACAACTCAACGCTCCGGACGGATTTTAAGGTGATTCAATTGTGCTGGAAAGAGCATGAAATCTTCTTTCCAACAAAAAGAATCACCCAATTCGAATCCGTATGAAATAGTTGTTGGCGTTTTGAGTCAGGTATGTCTGTGCAGTCCGAATCTGAATCCAGAACATGAGAGACTTGGACTCTATCTTCTCTTGGACCAAAAGTGACGTGAGAGGACTTTTTGAACAGCAAATAAACATCTCTTTCTTCCTTATCTTCATATGTGGATTGTACAAATGTCCCATACACCTGCAATTAGACAAAACACAAAAGTGTGTGAAGTATTTTTGTTCTGGATAACATAAATAGATTATTGAATAGTTTGCACTAGAAATCACCTCACAAATATGCATGTATGCAATATTTTTGGTCATATACAAGGTACTTTTGGCCCAAGAGAAGATAGAGTCCAAGTCTCTCATGTTCTGGATTCAGATTCGGACTGCACAGACATACCTGACTCAAAACGCCAACAACTATTTCATACGGACTCCGAATTGGGTGATTCTTTTTTTGTTGGAAAGAAGATTTCATGCTCTTTCCAGCACAATTGGAATCACCTTAAAATCCGTCCGGAGCGTTGAGTTGTGGACAAAACAATCTGACGCTGCACCAGAATCCGAGTCAAACTACAAGTCCAAAGGTGTTCGTCACCTCCACTTGGGCCCATTGGCCTTGTACGACCTAGGGTTAGTTTTAGGCTGCCTTGGGACGTCCTCCCACCTCCTTGGCCGCCACCCTTGCTCCTATATAAATAGATCCATCTAGTAGCTTTTCCCGAGGATTTGTTTAGTTAAAGTTAGCCATTGCAACTTACCGTTTGTGTCCAACACCAGACCAAGACCGCCACGGATCCCCACCTTTATCAATACTTCATACATTGCAATATTCAGATTGCTTTTATCATATTCTTGCTTGTTCTTGATTGCTTGCAGGAATAGACCTTCGTGTCAGGTTGATTGTGCTCGGCGTGGTCAATAACCTCTCGGAGTTGGTTTAGCGATTGCTAAGGCGCAACGTCGTTTTGTAGTCGGATCGTCAAAGTCGTCTTGTTATCATCTCATCGAAAGATCGGGACACCCCCGCCTCTATCATACTCTTCAGGATCATTGGTTCCATTGAACTTCGGCATTGTGAACTTGAGCTTGCCATAGCGATGTTCTTCATTGTTTTGAGGTCGATGTTGATGATGGCGTTCTTGGCGTGGAGGGTAATCATCCTCATGTTGCTCTTGGCGAGGAGGAAGTCCATGATCAACTTGCTCTTGTTGACCTTGAGGTTGAGGTTGAGCTTGAGGAGCTTGTGGAGGAGCTTGTTGAGCTTGCGTTGCGCTTGCGTGGATGGTAGTTCCTCTCTTGTATTTCTTGGAAGGGCTTCCTCTTGATTGCGCCTTTCGCGATTGCGGTTGGCGAGCTCGACTTGATGCTTGAAGGCGCGTTCCGCCTCAAGAGCTTGTGCTTCTCGTTGTTGTTGTTGAAGGCGTTTAGTCTCGGCGTCTTGTTGCTCTTGGTGTGTAGGCGCTCGTTCTTGTTCTTGTTGGTAGCGAAGGCGTTGTCGTTCTTGGAAGCGAGCAAGCGCCATTTGGCTTGATTGAGGACGAGGAGCTTCTTCATCAACTTGCTCTTGGAGATTCTTGTCGTGTAGTGGGTTGCGAGATGCATAGCGGTCTTGATCTGTGGCTCGGCGAAGAATGTTCGATGACGGTGTGCTTGTGTCGGAGAAGGAGTCGTCGGAGTGGCGACTTGAGTGGCTCCGTCTTGAGTGTGAAGAGGTAGAAATCGCGGTTCACCAACAAAGCGCGGATCTCGTCCATTCTTGCATCGTTCTCTTTCTTGTCTTGCGTCGAGTTTGTTGTCGAAATGTCGCGTGTCACGTTTCTCGGAGAGTCGCAAGTCGGTGGAGAGGTTGTCGATCGTTAAGCTCATTGCTTGTTGCTCTTGATGGAGAGCTCGTTCTTGGCGTAAAGAGGTGGCTCTTGGTGACGTATGATGACATGTCGTCGTCTTGCTCGATGAAGAGTGGATTTGTAGAAGAACTTGGCCTATCCATCATTTCAAGCAAATTGTGAGTGGAAGAAGGATAAAACGAAACCAATGTACCTTTGACGAAGTTGAAAATGAATCAAGTTCACTCAAATGCGGACAATGAAATAGCACTATTGGTACCGATCCTTGTCGATTCTCACACCTACACAAGTAAAAGCTTTTGGTGGAGCTTGGTTAGGATGGTGGCACAAAATTGATTGCAATCGTTAGCTTGACTCAAAAATGTTGAAGAAGATTAGCAAATTCGCATATGCAACAAGTAGACCAAGCAAGTAGTGGTACACGGAAACACACATAAATAGATAAATGGGATTGTGCAAACCAAAAATGAGCCAAAATGTGGAATCCACGAAAATGCTCTTGTTGCACAATACTAGAGAACGCTTATACGATTGCACAATAGGCGGATCGGAGCTTGTGCACAACCTACTAGGCAAAAATGCAGCGATCTCTATCCCGTATGCTATATGTATGGTGTATCGGTGCAATGATCCAAGATGATCTGATATGACAATCTTAATGTTGTATGATGCTATGCTTGTTGCTTATAAGCTCTTTGCTTATCTTCCCTCTTTGCTTAAAAGCTTGAGTGGCTCTTTCTCTTTTGAGCTCTTTTCTTATGCAAACTTGACGAACTAAGATAGCAATTGTGTATGCGATGACAACTTTGTGACACACAAGTTGATTCCGAGATATGCACCTCGATTGTATGTATGATATGGTGTATGCAACTAATGTGCACAAGTTACGTTGCGGCAATACTCAATGGCTAGTCTCGGTGGGTAAGCAGCATAAAAGATGGTATATGATGGTTATCAATGCAATTGCAAGGTATGACAGAGATGTAAATCGATGTTACCGTCCGTGGCGAAGATGAGTAGCCGACCAAAATGGCGTTTGTTGTTGATGTCACACAGCGCCTAAATAGCGAAACACAAGAGGACACGAAATCTCACTCAAATTGTCGAACTCAACTTGAATGGAAATGCGGAGGTTAAGTCTTGGGGTTTGGCAAGTGGAAATGGTGGTGGATAGGGTGGGGAGGATGTATGGATGTGTGGATGGTGGTGGAGGTGGATGGTGGACTGCAGAGCTGCAGTTTGAAGAAGCGGATGATCCGGGCCAGGAGCGGATGATCCGGCGAGTCGGATGATCCGGGCAGGTCAACGACGTCTGAGAACTGCTCGGGAAGAACTTGAAAGCAGGGAGAAATTTGGCGATTTGGGAATTTTGGGTGGCTTCGAGGGGAGAAGGTGGGAAACACAAGATCCACGAGTTACACACGAATCCACGGATCAAAAACAACAAAACATCATCAAAACTAACAAATCACAAAAAATATTGGGGGTATTTTTGTGGGGATTTTCGGGTTTTAGGGCGAAAACAACAAAATCAAGCTAGAAATCACGAGGTAGGGGCTCCAAAAGCGTGATCAACGTGGCTCATGATACCATATGATGTGGGTGGAACCCTAATTAAATCGATCTTTCACGTTTGGAGGATCCTACGGAGGAACACGAAGAAGCGGAAGAACGAGAGGAAATCACGGGGAAGAACGAGAGAGACACTCAACCGACAAGAGATGAATCACACAAGGTCTAGATCATCGAAGCACGAGTGATACATGGTCCAAAATCAACAAAGGAAAGATACAAAGGTGATAGAGGCAAAGGTGTCCCGTCTTTCGATGAGATGGTGGATTTTGCTTTGGTGGAAGTTGACTTTGACGATCCGACTACGAACGTGCGAGGACGTCGCGCCTTAGCAATTGCTAAACCAACTCCGAGAGGTTATTGACCACGCCGGAGCACAATCAACCTGACCACGAAGGTCTGTTTCCTGCGAGCAAACGAAGAACAAGCAAGAAACTCCCCAGTCTGGAAAATTCTGGCTAGGCAGTTTTTAGACCATTTGTAGACTTTTCCGAAAAAATTTTGTTGCGGAGCAAAAAAAAAAAAGAAGAAAAAAAAGTGCAAAAAAAAAGAAAAAAAAAGAAAAAAAAAATTCAGAGTGTGCTCCTCCCTTGTTTACGTGCAGCGCCGTGATTTTGTTAGTGTTCTAGGCTCGCGTCTCTAGCACGGTCTAGCCTAGGACCAGACCTGATACCGTCGTTGAGCGTTTCTTCAACTTTGCATCTCTGAATTGATTATTCTTGACCTTTTTGCTACCATATTATAAGCCTTCCCAGCTCCACATACATCTCGTCGTGCGTTTGATTCTCCCAGTAATCGCTATATCCAAGCTTTGAGAGTTTTGACTACAGCGGTTGCCGATCACCACCTGCTGCTGGGTAAGAACTGGTAAGAATTTGAGATTTGCTTCACGGTTTGTGACTGTCCACCACTCCACCACACCACCACCACCACTTCCTAGTAGTCTGTGGGATCATATTCTTGTGTGTTTCTATTGCTGCTAACCATGGCAGGAACACAGGCCGATGAGACTGATTGGGAGAACGACAAACAAACAGCTACATGATAAGTTTCAGCAAATGATGATTGGACAGGTGCAAGATGTGGTAAACAGATTTGTGAGGCCATGGGAAGATAGATGGCATTGAGAAGGCGTTTGAAACAAAGCTTGATAGCAAGTTTGATGAATTGCTCGCGTTTTTTCCACAACCACATGGCTGCACCTATCGCACCTCTGCAGCGACAACAACTCGCCCCTCCGAATCAGTATGGGCGAGCTCAGCGTGTTCCTATTGAGCCAGGACAAAATTCTGGTGCCGCTGCTACTGCTGTTGGTGCTTCTTTGGCTCCTGCTCCTGCTGCTGCTGGTACTAACGAGGATGATTATGTGGGAGATTACGAGGATGAGGTTGATCAACATCAGAACTACGTGCAACCACCAGCACCACAACCACCAGGTCGTCCACATGCAAATAATGGTAATGTTAGGGCTCCCCCTCAGGTACGAGATCATGACCATCTCCCTAAACTGAAATTGAATATTCCACCATTTGAGGGTAGATATGTTCCTGATATATATCTTACTTGGGAGTTAGAAACTGAACAACGATTTACATGTTTACAATATCACGAGGAGGCGTGTTCCTGCTGCTGTTTGTGCTTTCACTAGCTTTGCATGTGTTTGGTGGTCTGAACATTGTAGATTATATCCTGTTCCAGCTACTTGGGCTGCTTTGAAAACTGCTATGCGTACTCGTTGGTGATGTAGGGTGGAACCCTAATTCGTCGATCTTTCACGTTTGGAGGGGATCCTACGGAGAACACGATGAACACGGGGAAGAACGGAGAGAAATCTGAGGAAACACTCAAGAACAAGTCCAAATCACACATCCACTAGACAATCAAACACACAAGATCACAAGGTACATGAACAACAAAGGGAAAGATACAAGGTAAGGTTCATCTCCAAGCGGAGGTCTTGATGATATCCTAGATGGATCTTCCCAAAGGGGTCTTGATGATATCCATGAGGATCTTCTCACATGGAGGTCTTGAACTCCATGGGAGTGGTAGTCTCTCTCTCTCAAGAGTAGAGGTAGGAGCAAAGCTCACCTAAGAATGAGCTATCATATTTGCTAACCCTAGAAAGGAGGTGGAGGTGGTCTATTTATAGTCTAAGCCACGAAGGGGTAAGTGGGAGAGGGATACAAGGCCAAAGGCCCGCGGCTGCGCACAGGCAGGGCGGTAGTACCGTGCTCATGGGCGGTAGTACCGCTTGAGCGGTAATACCGCTTGCTTTGGGTGATAGTACCGCTCGGCGATAATACCGCTTGCTTTGGGCGGTAGTACCGCCCTTCTGGACTGGGTCGGTCCTTCTTCTTCCGTCTTCGCTTCGGGCTTCCCTCGCGGATGGTGTAGTTGTTCCTTGGCGCTTGCACTCCTCCTCAACATCCGTGAAGCTCCGACAATACCTATGCATGCACACGGGAGAAGTGTCAAGTAGTATACCATCCTCGAAGGGGTCAAGTGAGCACGTGTAAAGGAGAAGATTCACCTTTATGTATGAGAAGTAGAGTGCATACGTGTCACTTGCCAAGCGGACTCTTGACATGGTGATGACCGTGGGATGCTCGCATCATCCCTCCCCTTGGAAAGATCCGACCTCGGATCAAAACCAAATCACCATGGGAAAGAGATGAAGCCGCCATGAAGAAGTGGGCGTTCACCAAGTACTCGTCATCTTCAAGCTGCAATGGGCACTCTCAATGTCGCACCGTCTTGGGGTTCCTTCAAAATGAGCAATGACAACAAACACTTGGAAAAACAAATGTGGTTAGCATTAGTGCAAAACCAAGCATTCAAGAGGTGATTAAGCCAAACAAGTGTTGTCATCAAGCATAGCATATGGTTTGACAAAGGATTGTGACATGGCATGTAAGCACATAAATTGAGCACAATCAAGTATATCATGGGAACAAGCTAGCAAATGGGAGGTCAAGATGCAAATATATGTGATAAGAGGACAAGCATCTACCTCAAGGTCATAGCAAGCATGCATAAAGTGCTCAATGAATGGTCTATGGTAGGCATAAGAGTCATTCACAACACCAAAGATAGTGAAATGTCTAAACACATGGGGAAAGTGCAAGACAATCCAAGCATAATGTGCATAGGGTGTAGTGAAGATATCGTAGCACTCAACACAATGGAAAGAGCAATTGTTCAACATGTGTGAGGCAATCAAGTCAAGCATGTGATAAGCAAAGGGACATGGCATATGGGAAGAAATGATCTTGGTGCAACCAACCATATGATAGTAGCAAGTAGTCCAAGAATTGGATGCAACACACAAGGTATATATATCTTGAAGCATGGAAATGTGGTTATCATGGGTGCAAGCAATATCTCGAACATGCGTGCAAATGGTGGAAGCAACACATGAAGTATGATCCACAATATCCAAGCTCAAGAAGGATGTCACCTTGAAAGCGTGTCCATGTGCATTCTTCACAATGCCGAAGTGGTAGGAAATGTTGTGTAGAAGCGAGTCGTGGTAGAATGTATGAGGCTCGCTCTCAAGAGCTCGAATGGTCAACTCACGTGAAGTGGAAGTCGATACGAAATCCAAGTATCCTACACATGCACACAACAAAATAAAGAGCGTATGCGCATGGTAGATAAACACATCATCCATCATGATGGTTCTCTTCTCTTGCACATAACCATTAGAAGGACAAGTGCATGAATAATATGATGCAACAATGGCGATATTCAAGGCACTAGGCATATGGTGCAAGGAGGTAAGACAAGCATGCTTCACAAGGAATATGTCAAAATCTCCAAACATGTGTGAGAATGCTATGGGGGCAATCTCATGAGCAAGACTATAAGCATTGTTGCACTCAATACATGGCAAATCTAGCATGAGAGAGGCAACACATGGAGATATATGACACAGAGCAATATGAATCATGTGTAAAGCATATAGATGGTTGTCATCAACCGCATGAGATGAGCAAGTATGACACAAGAGACAACGCATGTGAGAGGCATGAGCATATATGTCATCAACCCAAGAAAGCAAGTAGTGGAACATGGGTGATGCAACATAACAAGCAATCATAGCAATCAAGTCAAATATGCTAGTAGTGCGAAGATCGACATACTAGAATGAATCATGGCAAACATGTCCTTGGTGCAAATAGTGGGCATGAATAATTCACATGTCATAGCACAATCATGAAAGCAAGATATGAGGACAATAGCATGGGGCACATGATAAACATGGCAATAGCAACAAGGCTCTCCACCAAGCATGCAAATACACATAGAAGTAGCATAATGATGAAACATGGGTAGATGCAAGCAAGGGTCACAATTGCATGGCAAAGGCATAGAAGCAAGCATAGCATGCAAAGTGAACACGGTAAAATGAGCATAATGTGAGAAGTGGTAAATGGCCCATAGCCGTGTGAGAGCCAAGTAGAGGAGTTGCGCGTAGTCCTTGCTTGCGAAGGGGCGTTAGTAAGGATAGTCCATTGGATCCCAAATCGTCATTGCTCTCAAGAGCTCGTTTTGTCAACTCGTGGGATTGCGAGGTTGACAAGTATTCATGGTACCTACACAAAGAGACACAATCCAAAGAAATTGTGGCGTGGTAAATGTACACATCATCCATCATGATGTGTATGTGCACGTGTGAGTTAGCACAAGATAAGCATCGCTCAAAGAAATTTGATGCATGGTATATGAACATGTCATCCATCATGAAAGAATAGTTGTTATGTATGACACGATGGGGACACAAATTGAGCAAACAAGTATATGGCACATCAAAAGCATGTTTATTCATGAGGAGCATATGGTGCACACACGTATTGGGATCATGCAATGGATGGGATGGATCAAAATCTCCTACAATGTATGAGGAAACTATGGGGGTCTCCTCATGAGCAATATCGGAAACATCACATGGAGAAAATGGACAACATCAAAACAATGCATATCCGAAGCTAGGTGGTCATGGCATGGCATATGACATAAATGATGTAAAGGAGCATATCAATATCATCACAAGAAAAACAAATGCCAATAACCATGGGCTTGTCATCTATGCTGCAAATTGGGTTTATTTTAATGGCATATGCATAGTCACTACAATGAGATTGCAAATATGACATACGGGAGATCTCATGCATAGCATATGACAAGTCAAGCGGATCATCAAACATGATGTGACCTAAAGAATTGTCACAAGACATCCTATGTAACATGGCATCACAACTAATAGACTCCACAATAGAATCATCATACTCATCATAAATGGGCAAATCATCGCATGGGGAAATCATACTAGCATGAAGCATGGCAATAGGTGGATCAACATCATGCAAGCAATCAATGTCAAGAATGTCCACTAGTGGGACTAGAGCATCACCGTCACCTTTGTTACCTTTGTCATTCCACTCAAGTGGTGTAGGTGAGGTGGGAAAGACCAAATGGTGGTCATCTTCATCTTGATGGAACCATGTGGGGGGTTCATCATAATCCACAATGGCCATCGTCTTGTCGAAAGGGAGGGCGAAGTTGTCGAGGATCGGTGGCGTCATCATAAATGGGACCTAGCACCAAGCGAGAAGACACAATAGAGGTAGAGGTCAAGTTGTTAGAAATGCAAATGGCCTCCACGAGACCTATCAACTATCTCACTCTCTCTATGTGGTGGTTCACTCACTCCCTCAAAATAGGTGCACTCAAACTCACGTATGGTGGAGTCACTCATCTCACTCAAGTGATGGGGGTTGTGGCTCTCCTCACATGGGAATTGTGGCAACACATCATATATGGGGCTAGTGGTGAAGTCACTCTCACTGCAATATGGTGGCACAAGTCACTCAAGTCATCATCACGTCGCCATGGTGAAGGAAGATCCCATGCTCAACCATCTTGTAAATAAATGCGCCGTGGATGAAGGCGAAGATGGCACATCATCACTCTCCTCCATGACCGAAGGAAAATCCCATGCTCGATCATCTCGTCACCGTCGCCCGTAGATGAAGGCGAAGATGGCACATCATCCCTCTCGCCTCCAAAGATGGAAGCATCATCCTTGCTCGCCACCTTGTCGCTCGCCTCCAAAGCTTGGTCCTTGAAGGTCTCCGTGGTCGAACTCATCGCCGCACCGTCTTGAAAAAGAGTCGAGATGAGACTCGGCATCATCAATGCCACAAAGAGGGATGGCGGTGAAGTCACACTTGGGAGCATCGTCTTGGGGCTTGTCGGGCTTGGACATCTTGGTGGTACTAGCCTCATGCTTGTCGTAGAGCTTGCTCGCCGCGAAGCTTTCTTGGGGTGGAGAAGCCTTGGCCTTCATGAGTTCTTGTTCCGCCTTGAGAGCACCAATGTAGTTGTCGTCGATGGACTTGTAGTACTCGAGGAAGATGGTCTTGGAGATGTCGTTGTGCAATCCCATCATGAAGTGGAACTTCATCGAAATGGGGTCATCCACGCCGGCTCGTCGCAAGGCAATCATCATCTCCTTGAAGTACTTGTCGATGGACTTGGATCCTTGGGTGGTGTTCTCCAATTGGCGTCGAAGTTGTTCCGTGTAGGTTGGAGGCACAAACTCTCGCCGCAAAGCTTTTTTCGTCTTGGGCCAACTCATGTCGTAGTACTCCGAAGGTGTGTGAAGCCACCATGCCAATGCGTAGTCGTGGAAGTTTCTTGTGGCGCACTTCACTTGATCTTCGGGAGGAACTTGATGTAGCTTGAGGTGAGTCGTCCATCAAGCGCTCCCACTCGAGGTACTCCTCGGGTTCATGAGTCCCATAGAAAGGAATCTTGTGGTCGGTGTCGATGTCGTAGTAGCTCGTGGAAGTCGCGGACTTGAGCTTGGGTAGCTTCTCTTGAGTGTAGTCTTGAGGTTCTTGTTGGCGAAGATGCCATATGTCCGTGGCGAAGATGCCTTGAAATCGCTTGGCGAAGATGCCAAGGAGATGGTGAAGTCGTTGGCGGTTGTTGGTGTTGAGCTCTTGACCTTCACGTTCTTGTTGTTGATGGTGTCGATGCGATGTGATCTTGCGGAGGTGGTAGCTCGGAAGGATGTGCTCTTGGCGTCTTCTCGAAGATGAGGAAGATCGCTTGTAGGACTTGATGAGGGCCTTGATCTCCTCCATGCGCTTGTCCATCTTGGCGTCGTAGTTGTTGTTCATGGCATCGAACTCGTCGTTGTTGTTGTAGACCGAAAGTGAAATGCCTTGCCTATCCATCACAAGACTCGAGTAGAGGTGAGTAGGAAATGAGATAAACAATACCAAGTTACCTTTTCCCAATGTTGAGGATGTATCTCGTTTCACTCAATGTGAGATGAAAGAATAGTGGAATTGGTACCGGACTTGTTCACTCACACCTACAAGTAAAGGCTTATGGTAGAGCTTGGTGAGGATAGTGGCACAAAAATTTAATGCAAAATGTTAGCAAGAGTCAATAATGTTGAAAAAGATTCACAAATTCGCAAGTGAGACAAATGGACCAATAGCAAAGAATGGCTGCGGAAACACACACGGATAGATAAATGGGGTCGTGCAACCAAGGAATGAGCTCAAAATGTGGAATCCACCAAAGCGCTCGTGTTGCACAACTCAAGAGAGGCTATACGATTGCTCAATAGGCGGATCGACACTTGTGCACAACCTATAATATGCAAAATGGATATTCTTCTATCCCAAGTATGCTATGTATGTATGGTTCCCGATGTTTCTCTCAAGCATGATATCATATGATGTAGATTTGACAATCTTATGTGCAATGGGGTATGATGCTATGGCACTTGCTCACGAGCTCTTTGCTCTCTTTTTGCTTAAAAGCTTTTTCTCTTTTTTTTTTATGGCCACTTTTGTACAATGCACAAACCAAGATAGCAATTGTGTATATGCGGGAACAAACTTGAGGCACAATGGATGATATGATACCAATATGATATGGTATGTATGCAATTTATGGTGGATCACTAATGTGCACAAATAACGTTGCGGCAATACTCAAATGGCTAGTCTCGATAGGTAAGTGGCATAAAATGGGCTAGGGGTTAACAATGCAATTAAAGAGGATATACAAAGGTGTCGTCGAGGTTACCGTCGCTGCGATGATGAGTGGCGGTGTTCTTGGTGTAGATACCAAGATGATGGAGACTTCGTCCTAAGTGGCGAAACACCTTAGGAAGCGGAAAAACCGCAAACTCAAAATCTCAAATGACAAATGGTGGTAGCGGAAGCGGTGGTGGTGTTGCACTAGGCAATGTGGAAGTGGGATGATGGGCTATACGGTGTAAGAGTTGTAAGCACACGGTCCTAAGTAGCGAAACACCTTAGGAGACACAAGCCACAACTCAAACAAGCTCAAACAACTATTGGGTTAAGTTGGGTTGTCGGAAGTGTATGGTGGGCAAGGTTATGTGGAAGTGGTGGCGGTGGTGGTGGTTGATGAAGAAGCAGCGGTCCCTAAGTAGCCTAAACACCTTAGGAGACTCAAATCGCAACTCAAACAACCACTAATGCTATAAGGAACAAAATGGGTTAGGTTGCGGAAGTCGGTGGTGGTTATCACGGATGTTGTGGTGGAAGCCCTAGGCAAAGATGCCAAAATTCATCAAATGTGATGGTGTCAAATGATGTTGGTGGTATTTTTGTGGGAAGGGGATGTCAATAGCTTCAAAATGAGCTAAGAACGTCAAAATCGGAGTTCGGATGAATTAGTTATGGGCAAAACGGTGAAACTCGGAAGCTGAAATTGGCCAGGGCGGTACTACCGCTGGGAAGGGCAGTAGTACCGCTCGTGTCGAGTTTTTCGACTATTTCGGCTGGAACGGGGCCTGGCGGTAGTACCGCTCGCGGGGCAGTAGTACCGCTTGAGTTTCTCAGCGGTAGTACCGCTCTATAGGAAGTAGTACCGCTCGTGATCAGGATTTTCACAGATCGGATCGTGGCGCGATTTTGGGGCGGAAAAAGATGATTTCGGGGCAAAATTTGATGGATTTCGTGGATGAAAAGAGGTGAAACTTGGGAGATGCTAGATCCACTTGAAACCAAGCAAATCCATGGATCAAAATCAACAAAACATCATCAAACCAACAAATCACAAAAATTTTGGGGCTATTTTTGGTGGGGATTTTCGGATTTAGGCAGAACACACAAAATCAAGCTAGAAAACACGGGTAGGGGCTCCAAAAGCGTGATCAGCGTGGCTCATGATACCATATGATGTAGGGTGGAACCCTAATTCGTCGATCTTTCACGTTTGGAGGGGATCCTACGGAGAACACGATGAACACGGGGAAGAACGGAGAGAAATCACTGAGGAAACACTCAAGAACAAGTCCAAATCACACATCCACTAGACAATCAAACACACAAGATCACAAGGTACATGAACAACAAAGGGAAAGATACAAGGTAAGGTTCATCTCCAAGCGGAGGTCTTGATGATATCCTAGATGGATCTTCCCAAAGGGTCTTGATGATATCCATGAGGATCTTCTCACATGGAGGTCTTGAACTCCATGGGAGTGGTAGTCTCTCTCTCTCAAGAGTAGAGGTAGGAGCAAAGCTCACCTAAGAATGAGCTATCATATTTGCTAACCCTAGAAAGGAGGTGGAGGTGGTCTATTTATAGTCTAAGCCACGAAGGGGTAAGTGGGAGAGGATACAAGGCCAAGGCCATGCTGCTTGCAGGCAGAGGCGGTAGTACCGTGCTCATGGGCGGTAGTACCGCTGCAGCGTAGTAATGCTTGCTTGCTGAAGTGATGAATACCGCTCGGCGAGTAATACCGCTTGCTTTGGTGATAGTACCGCCCTTCTGGACTGGGTCGGTCCTTCTTCTTCCGTCTTCGCTTCCAGGCTTCCCTCGCGGATGGTGTAGTTGTTCCTTGGCGCTTGCACTCCTCCTCAACATCCGTGAAGCTCCGACAATACCTATGCATGCACACGGGAGAAGTGTCAAGTAGTATACCATCCTCGAAGGGGTCAAGTGAGCACGTGTAAAGGAGAAGATTCACCTTTATGTATGAGAAGTAGAGGTCGCACGTGTCACTTGCCAAACGGACTCTTGACATGGTGATGACCGTAGGATGCTCCGCATCAGTTGGGTTCCACCATATTATCAACGTGAATTACTTCAAAAATTGCAGCGTTTAAGACAAGGAAAAAATTCTGTAGAAGAATATTATCAGGAATTACAAACTGGCTTGATTAGATGTGGTATTGTTGAGGAGAATGAAGCTATGCTTGCACGTTTTCTGGGTGGATTAAATAGAGAGATTCAGACCATTCTAGATTATAAGGATTATAATAATATCACTCGTTTATTCCATCTTGCTTGTAAAGCTGAACGTGAAGTGCAGGATCGACAGGCATTGGTGCGCACTAACTTTTCTGCAGGTCGACCTTCATCATGGACACCACGTGCATCATCTACTTCCACTGCACCATCACCTCCTTCAGGTGCCACCTCCAACCGTGATACAAGAAAGCAGGCACAACCACCACTATCTGCCAAGAGCACACCTGCCGGGCCTGCACAGAGTTCTTCTTCCATGGCGTCAACAGGGCACACAAGTGATATTATTTGTCGTCGTTGTAAGGGAAGAGGACATTTTGCGAGAGAATGCAAATCTCAGCGTGTGATGGTTGCTACTGAGGATGGTGGGTATGAGTCCGCTAGTGACTATGATGAGGAGACTTTGGCTCTTATTACACATGAGGAACACGGTGGAGATGATTCTGATTATGAGACACAATACATGGCTGCTGAAGATGCTGACAGGTATGAATGTTTAGTTGCTCAACGTGTTTTGAGTGTGCAGGTTACACAAGCTGAGCAAAATCAGAGGCATAATTTGTTCCATACAAAGGGAGTTGTGAAGTAACGTTCTATTCGCGTCATCATAGATGGAGGGAGCTGCAACAACTTGGCTAGCATGGAGATGGTGGAGAAGCTATCTCTCACCACAAGACCACATCCACATCCTTACTACATCCAATGGTTCAACAACAGCGGCAAGGTTAAGGTAACACGTTACCGTTGTGTTGCATTTAGTATCTCTACATATGCTGATTATGTTGATTGTGATGTGGTACCTATGCAAGCATGTTCCTTATTACTTGGTGGACCATGGCAATTTGATAAAAATTCTGTACACCATGGTAGAAACAATCAGTATACTCTTGTTCATAAGGATAAAAATATTACTTTGCTTCCTATGACTCCTGAGTCCATTTTGAAAGATGATATTAATAGAGCTAATAAAGCAAAACAGGAGAAAAATAAGAGTGAAAATCAGATTGTGGCAAAAGAATTTGAGCAACATATGAAGCCTAATAGTAAACCATCTAGTGTTGCTTCTGAAATTAAATTGAAAAGTGCATGTTTACTTGCCACTAAATCTGATATTGATGAGCTAGATTTTAGCAAATCTGTTTGCTATGCTTTTGTGTGCAAAGAGGCATTATTTTCATTAGAGGCGTGCCTTCCTCTTTGCCGCCTGCTGTCACTAACATTTTGCAGGAGTTCGCTGGCGTCTTTCCACAAGGCGTGCCACGGGATTACCGCCTATTCGAGGATTGAGCATCAGATTGACTTAATTCGGTGCTTCACTACCAAACCGTCGCCATACCGTACCAATCCGGAGGAGCGAAGGAGATTATCGTCAAGTACAAGAGCTTCTCGACAAAGGTTATATCGTGAATCCCTTAGTCCTTGTGCTGTTCCTATTATTCTAGTGCGAAAAAGGATGGTACATCGGCGTATGTGTGTTGATTGTAGAGGCATTAATAATATTACTATTAGTTATCGTTATCCTATTCCTAGGCTAGATGATATGCTTGATGAATTGAGTGGCTCTACAATATTCTCCAAAGTTGATTTGCGTAGTGGATACCATCAAATTCGTATGAAATTGGGGATGAATGGAAAACAGCATTTAAAACTAAGTTTGGATTATATGAGTGGTTAGTCATGCCTTTTGGGTTAACTAATGCACCTAGTACTTTCATGAGATTAATGAGCGAAGTTTCGTGCTTTCATTGGACGATTTGTGGTAGTTTACTTTGATGACATATTGATTTATAGCAGATCTTTGGAGGAACATTTGGAACATTTCGTGCTGTTTTATTGCTCTCGTGATGCGTTTGTTTGGTAACCTTGGGAAGTGCACCTTTTGCACCGACGAGTGTCTTTTCTTGGCTATGTTGTTACTCCACAGGGAATTGAAGTTGATAAAGCCAAGATTGAAGCTATTGAGAGTTGGCGCAACCCAAAGCGGTCACACAAGTGAGGAGTTTTCTTGGCCTCGCTGGATTCTATAGGCGTTTGTGAGAGATTTCAGCACCATTGCTGCACCTCTCAATGAGCTTACAAAGAAGGATGTGCCTTTTGTTTGGGGTACCGCACGGGAAGAAGCCTTCACGGTATTGAAAGATAAGTTGACACATGCTCCTTTACTCCAACTTCCTGATTTTAATAAGACTTTTGAGCTTGAATGTGATGCTAGTGGAATTGGATTAGGAGGTGTGTTATTACAAGATGGCAAACCTGTTGCATACTTTTCTGAAAAATTGAGTGGGCCTAGTCTGAATTACTCTACTTATGATAAAGAATTATATGCTCTTGTTCGGACTTTAGAAACATGGCAACATTATTTATGGCCCAAAGAATTTGTTATACATTCTGATCATGAATCTTTGAAACATATTAAAAGTCAAGCTAAACTGAATCGTAGACATGCTAAATGGGTTGAATTCATTGAGATTTTCCCTTATGTCATTAAACACAAGAAGGGTAAAGAAAATGTTATTGCTGATGCATTGTCTAAATCGCTATACTATGCTTTCACAACTTGACTTCAAAATATTTGGTTTGGAGACCATCAAAGATCAATATGTGCATGATGCTGATTTTAAAGATGTATTGCAGAATTGTAAAGAAGGAAGAACATGGAACAAGTTTGTCGTTAATGATGGATTTGTGTTCCGTGCTAACAAGCTATGCATTCCAGCTAGCTCCGTTCGTCTTTTGTTGTTGCGGGGCGCATGGAGGAGGACTAATGGGACACTTTGGCGTGAAGAAGGCGGAGGGCGTACTTGCTACACATTTCTTTTGGCCAAAGATGAGGCGGGATGTTGGCGTTTTATTGCTCGCTGCACTACATGTCAAAAAGCTAAGTCACGACTCAATCCTCATGGTTTATATATGCCTTTGCCTGTACCTAGTGTTCCTTGGGAGGATATATCGATGGACTTTGTTTTAGGTTTACCTAGAACAAAGAAGGGAGGATAGCATATTTGTTGTCGTGGATAGATTCTAGAAAATGGCACACTTTATACCATGTCATAAAAGCGATGATGCTGTCAATGTTGCTGATTTGTTCTTTCGTGAAATTATTAAACTTGCATGGTGTGCCAAATACTATTGTTTCAGATCGTGATACTAAATTTCTTAGCCACTTTTGGAGATGTTTATGGGCTAAGTTGGGGACTAAACTGCTTTTAGTACTACTTGTCACCCCAAACTGATGGACAAACTGAAGTAGTCAATAGAACATTGTCTACTATGCTTAGGGCTGTTCTAAAGAAAAATAAGAAAATGTGGGAGGAATGCTTGCCTCATATTGAATTTGCTTATAATCGTTCATTGCATTCTACTACTAAGATGTGCCCTTTTGAAGTTGTGTATGGTTTCCTACCTCGTGCACCTATTGATTTGTTGCCTCTTCCATCTTGGAGAAGGTTAATTTTGATGCTAAGAGCGTGCTGAATTGATTTTAAAAATGCATGAGTTAACTAAGGAAAACATTGGCGTATGAATGCTAAATATAAACTTGCTGGAGATAAGGGTAGAAAACATGTTGTGTTTGCACTGGAGATCTTGTTTGGTTACATTTGCGTGAGGATAGATTTCTGATTTGCATAAATCAAAGCTAATGCCACGTGCTGCTGGTCCCTTTAAGGTGTTGGAGAAAGTAAATGATAATGCATATAAACTTGAGCTGCCTGCAGATTTTGGGGTTAGTCCACTTTTAACATTGCAGATATGAAGCCATATTTGGGTGAGGAAGATGAACTTCCGTCGAGGGCGACTTCATTTCAAGAAGGGAGGATGATGAGGACATCAATACCATTGTTACACCCACAGCCCCTGCTGCTATACATACTGGACCAATTACTAGAGCTCGCGCACGCCAACTAAATTACCAGGTACTTTGAAGCCACCATAATGAGTGCATGAAGCCTTGGACGAAATATACAAGATGCCACTTCATAAATTTCGTCCAGAGGCTATTCTAGGTGCTGCGTCACCTTATTATTGGGCCAGGCCCATGTAATTTCGAAATACATTAGTATAGGCTATTTTTAGAGTCCGTATGTGTGGGGAAACAAGAGATAGGGTTAGTTTGAACCCCTCCACCAAGACCACGAAATTCTCCCCTCTTCCTCCATATATACAGCCCTTAGGGCACCGTTTAGACTTTGGGTTTTGTTTAGATTAAAGTTCGCCATAGCTGCAACCCGCGTGCCGTTTGTGTTCAACGACCGGACAAAGCGTCACAGAACCCCACCTTGATCAATAAAGCTTTCATCTTATATTCGCAATATCCAGATTGCAATCTCAGTTTCTTGCTTGTTCTTCGTTTGCTCGCAGAAACAGACCTTCGTGGTCAGGTTGATCGTGCTCGGCGTGGTCAATAACCTCTCGGAGTTGGTTTAGCGATTGCTAAGGCGCGGCGTCCTCGCTGCGTTCGTAGTCGGATCGTCAAAGTCGACTTCCACCAAAGCGAAATCCACCATCTCATGAAAGGCAGGACACCTTTGCCTCTATCGGTTGTAATCAAAACTCTCAAAAGCTTGGATAGGCGATTGCCGGGGAGAGTCAAGCATACGGCGTAGATGTATGTGGAGCTGGGAAGGCTTATAATATGGTAGCAAAAGGGTCAGCAATAATCAATTCAGAGATGCAAAAGATGAATAAGCGCTCAACGACGGATACAGTGCTGGTCCTAGGCTGAACCGTGCTAGAGGCGCGAGCCTAGAACACTAACAAAATCACGGCTTTGCTGCGTAAACAAGGGAGGAGCACACACTGAATTTTTTTCTTTTTTCACTTTTTTTGCACTTTTTTCCTCTTTTTTTTTGCTCCATAACAATTTTTTCGAAAAAGTCTACAAATGGTCTAAAACTTCCTAGCCAAAATTTTCCGGACTTTTTTTGAAGCTGGAACTATTTTTCTTCTGCGGATGGCTCGGAAGTTGAGTCCTTCTCATCACGACTCGAGTATCGCGTGATCTGGAAATCGAGAACAATGCAACAATTACCGGACTCGGACTAGGACTGGTGGCGGAGATGAATCTGGTGGAACTCGGACTGGTGGCGGAGATGAATCTGGTGGAACTCGGACTGGTGGCGGAGATGAATCTGGTGGAACTCGAACAGTTGGCGGATATATGTTGCAGGTGAACTCGGATTGGCGTGATGGCGGCGGATATGTGGTGGCGTATATGGATTCGGATTGGCGGTGATGATGCGGTGGTGATATATGGCAGCGGCAACGTGACAACCTGTGAACAGAACTCGAAACAAAGCAACTTGACACGACGATGCAACCGCAAATTCAACAAAGCAAATACAGAAAAGATTATGCAAAGGCTCAGATTGGTTCGGATGGGATGAACTAACCCTAATTTTTTTTGGCTTTTTCGTGGACTATAGGTATGAAGAACAGAATCGATCTAAACTATGAAAAACGTAAAATCTCACCGAGCAACACGGAAATCTGATACCACTTGATAGAGGCAAAGGTGTCCGTCTTTCGATGAGATGGTGGATTTCGCTTTGGTGGAAGTCGACTTTAACGATCCGACTACGAGCGTGCGAGGGCGTCGCGCCTTAGCAATCGCTAAACCAACTCCGAGAGGTTATTGACCACGCCGAGACACGATCAACCTGACCACGAAGGTCTGTTTCCTGCGAGCAAGCGAAGAACAAGCAAGAAGCTGAGATTGCAATCTGGATATTGCGAATATAAGATGAAAGCTTTATTGATCAAGGTGGGGTTACTGTGGCGCCTATATGCGGTCGATGAACACAAACAAAATGCTGCGAAGTTGCAGCTATGGCGAATTTTAATCTAAACAAAACCCGAAGTCTAAGCGGCGCCCTAAGGGCTGTATATATGGTGGAAAAGGAGGAATTTCGTGGCCCTTGAGGGTGGGGTCGAAACCAACCCTAACTCTTGTTTCCCCACACATACGGACTCTAAAATAGCCTATACTTAAGTATTTCGAAATTACATGGGCCTGGCCCAATAATAAGGTGTGTGGCACCTAGAATAGCCTATGGACGAATATTATGAAGTGGCATCTTGTATATTTCGTGATAGAGGCAGAGGTGTCCGTCTTCGATGAGATGGTGGATTTCGCTTTGGTGGAAGTCGACTTTGGCGATCCGACTACTGAGCGTGCGAGGGCGTCGCGCCTTAGCAATCGCTAAACCAACTCCGAGAGGTTATTGACCACGCGAACACGATCAACCGACCACGAGGTCTATTTCCTGCGAGCAAGCGAAGAACAAGCAAGCTGAGATTGCAATCTGGATATTGCGAATATAAGATGAAAGCTTTATTGATCGAGGTGGGGTTACGTGGCGCCTTTATGCAGTCGTTGAACACAAGCGAAATCTGTGAAGTTGCAGCTATGGCGAACTTTTGATCTAAACAAAACCCAAGTCTAAGCGGTGCCCTAAGGGCTGTATATATGGAGGAAGAGGGGTGAATTTCGTGGCCCTTGGTGGAGGGTCGAAACTAACCCTATCTCTTGTTTCCCCACATACGGACTCTAAAAATAGCCTATACTAATGTATTTCGAAATTACATGGGCTGGCCCAATAATAAGGTGGCCAGCACCTAGAATAGCCTATGGACGAATATTATGAAGTGGCATCTTGTATATTTCGTCCAAGGCTTCATGCACTCATTATGGTGGCTTCAAAGTCCTGAAATCATCACTTGTAACTCCATTCTTGTCCCCTGCGCATGCCATCATCTCCATGCTGGTTCTTGCTCCAATGTTCATCCTTCTCCAAGCTAGGCCCTACATTTGTAAGCAAAACAAATGTATCCAATTTAAACAGCGTCATATTCTCATGAACATTAGAATCATTACCAAGAAGCGAAAGTACACTGGTAATTTAGTTGGCGTCTTGTGAGCTCTAGTAATTGGTCGGTATGTATAGCAGCAGGGGCTGTGGGTGTAACAATGGTATTGATGTCCTCATCATCCTCGAACTCAAGTTGGTTGACAAGCGTGCATATCGTGAAAGTGCATCGGCAACTACATTTTCCTTGCCCTTAATGTACTTGATCACATATGGAAAGATTCAATAAATTCACTCCATTTGACATGGCCTTGTTCAATTTAGTTTGACCTTTTAAGTACTTAAGCGTTTCATGATCGGTATGGATGACAAACTCATGAGGTCTAAGATAATGTTCCCAAACATGTAGCACACTTTAAAGCATACAATTCTTTGTCATACAGAATAGTTAAGTTGAGCACCGAGAGTTTTTCACTAAAATAAGCAATGACTCGTTTTTCTTGCATTAAAACTCCGCCAATTCCGGTACCACTTGCATCACAATGGACCTCAAAAGTTTTGTCAAAATTGGGCAAAGTAAGAATGAACATGAGTAAGTAAAGACTTGAGCTCATCAAAAGCGTTGGATTGCAAAGGTCCCCAAACAAAAGGAGTATTCTTCTTACTCAAAGCATGCAAAGGAGCTGCAATAGTGCTAAAGTTTTTCTAAGCGATAAAAAACACGAAGAAAGGAAGCACTTGTTGCAAATTGGTGGGTTGGGGCCAAGTTTTAATTGCTTTGATCTTAGTTTCATCAACATGGACACCCTTTGAAGAGACAACGAAACCCAGAAAACCACTTTGTCAGCGTAAAAGTGCATTTTTCAAGTTGGCATAAAGACTTTCCTTTGAAGTGTTTGCAAAACAAGCAACATGATCAAGATGCTCTTTCATGGTTTTGCTAAACACAAGAATATCATCGAAAACCACAACAAAGATTCCAATGTATGGACGAAGTACATGATGCATGAGGCGCACAAAAGTTAGGAGCTTCAGACAAACCCATAGGCATAACCAACCATTCATATAAGCCAAATTTTGTTTTGAAAGCAGTTTCCATTCATCACCCTCATGAATGCGTATTTGATAATAGCCACTTTTAAGATCAATTTTGAGAAAAAGTTTGCTCCACTAAGTTCATCAAGCATATCATCTAAGCGAGGAATGGGATGCCTATAGCGCGCGGTGATAGCATTTATGGTCTACAATCGAACTGGCGGAAACTTCCATCGGGCTTAGGCACAAGTATAGCAGACACGGCACAAGGGCTTATGCTTTCCGTACATGACCGTTGTCGATTAGTTGTTGTACCGTTGAATCTCCTTGTTTTCTTGGGTTGACGGTAGGGAGCTTTGTTTGGAAGTGGCTCAGGGGATGAGGTCGATTCGATGCTCAATGCCTCGAAGAGGAGGTAGACGGAGGTAGCTCATCGGGGAAAACATCTTGAAATTCCTGCAAAGAGATTGAAACACCAAGGTAGCTCATGAATGGTGTTAGTTTGTGGTTCTCCATCCTTGCACACTAGGACAAAGTGCATCACACTCGATGGGTTCTCACACACCTCTCTCTCATGTTTGGTGGCGAATAATATGAGGTTTTCTCTCTAGGCTGAAGAGGCTCAAATTTGGCTTGTGGCTCTCACTCACTTTTGGTGGCTCACTTTCTCACTCGTCTCTCTTTGGTTGGTGGCTTGTTTGTCGGCTATCACTTGACTAGGAGACATGGGTCGTAGGACATATTCTTTGCCTTTCATCTTGAAGCTATAGTGGTTTGTCGCCCATTGTGGTAGACACCACGGCCGGTGCGATGGCCGACCAAGGAGGAGGTGGCAGCGGTCATTGGGACCACATCACACTCAAAGTGTCTTCATATGCACCGATTTTGAAGGATACTTGGACCGTATGCTCAACTCGTATAGTCTTGAGTCACTTAGCCATTGAACCTTGTAGGGTTCTGGGTGCTTCTTCTTGACCAATTGGAGCTTGGAGCATAGTTCTTACGCTTAGTGTGGCAACTACCTCCATCGATGATGACCTTGACGGATCTCCATTGATGCCGGCCTTTTGTGGAAGATGTGGCATCGTTGGTCTTCTTCTTGTTGATGTTGAAGTGTCAAGACTTTGGAGACAACAAGGCGGGCTTGTATCTTCATCACAAAAGACTTGATCATCTTCATCCTCGTTGATGCGCCGGTGCATGGCCACTTGCTCAATAGCGTCCATTTCATCTTCACTCATTGGTCGTGGGTTCCATCGTCGTTGAGTATCATGGTGCATTGTTGGTGCATTCATATGACTTGTGGCCTCGGCATAAATAAAACACTGAAGGAGCTTGTCTTGACGGTCTCATCGGTTGGAGTAGATGATGAAGCCGCGGCTTGGAGTTGCTTGTAGTAGGAGGAGGACTTGAACTTGTAGAAGTTTTCTTGTAACTTGACTTGTCGTCGTTGCTTGGAAAAACTTGGTTGATGTCAAGTTGGAGTAGTTGTTGAAGCTTGGTTGTTGGATAGCCGTATGTCTTGGATGAGTACTTGGCGTGCTTGAAGTCATCTTGCACTTGTCGTTCGCCTTTGTAGCTTGATGCACGAGCTCAATGAGGTTGGAGTAGGGTTGGAAGTCGGCAATCTTCTTGATGGGATGGTTGAGTCCGTTCAAGAATCGTGCCATTGTTTGCTCATCATCTTCCTTGACATTGGCTGAATCATGGCAATCTCCATTTCTTTGTAGTATTCTTCAACACTCTTTGTTCCTTGCTTGAGGAGTTGTAGCTTCTTGAAGAGATCACGGTTGTAGTAGGTGGGCACAAAGCGTGCTCGCATGACATCCTTCATTTGAGCCCAAGTGGTGATTGGAGGTTCACCTCTTGCTTGTCGGCTCAAGTTTGTTCCCACCATATGAGCACATAGTCTTGGAACTCAAGTGATGCCATAGCGATCTTCTTCTCTTCCTCATAGTTGTGCAAGCGAAAGATTTTAATTACCCAATGCCCATGAGAATTACTACGATAGAGGCGAGGTGTCGATCTTTCGATGAGATGATAACTATCGATTTGGTGGAGCGACTTTGGCGATCCGACTACAAGCGTGCCGCGACGTTCGCCTTAGCAATCGCTAAACCAACTCAAGAGGTTATTGACCAGCGGAGCACAATCAACGACCACGAAGGTCTATTCCTGCAAGCAATCGAAGACAAGCAAGAATGATAAAAGCAATCTGAATATTGAGTATGTATGAAGTATTGATAAAGGTGGGGATCCGTAAGCGGTCTTGGATGCAGTCGTTGGACACAAGAAGTACCGAAGTTATTAGCTAACACAACTAAACAAATCCCAGGAAAAGCTACTAGATGGATCTATTTATATAGGAGCAAGGGGTGTGACAAGGAGGTGGGAGGGCGTCCCAAGGCACCTAAAACTAACCCTAGGTCGTACAAGGCCAATGGGCCCAAGTGGAGGTGACGTAACACCTTTGGACTGTGGTTGACTCGGATTCTGGTGCAGCGTCAGATTGTTTTGTCACAACTCAACGCTTCAGACGGATTTAAAGGTGATTCAATTGTGGAAAGAGCATGAAATCTTCTTTCCAGCAAAAAAGAATCACCCAATTCGGAAATCCGTATGAAATAGTTGTTGGCGTTTTGAGTCAGGTATGTACATGCGGTCCGAATCTGAATCCAGGCTGTGAGAGACTTGGACTCTATCTTCTCTTGGGCCAAAAGTGACGTGGGGACTTTTTGAACAACAAACATCTCTTCCTTATCTTCATATGTGGATTGTACATGATGAGGACATAGAGTACCTTGTATATGACCAAAAATATTGCATACATGCATATTTGTCGGGTGATTCTAGTGCAAACTATTCAATAATCTATTTATGGTATCGAACAAAATACTTCACACACTTTTTGTGTTTTTGTCTAATTGCAGGTGTATGGGACATTTGTACAATCCACATATGAAGATAAGGAAAGAATGTTTATTTGCTGTTTCAAAAGAGTCCTCTCACATCACTATTAAGATAGAGATTCGGTCAGGCTGAAAAAGTTGAACAGATTAAAGTGATCCCATCTTTATACTACCAAAGGCAGTGTGCTCATGGTTACTTGACAAGCAGTGGGATCAAGTGAGTTCGATTTTCAGGTGCTCGGTGAGAATTTCCAGTTTTCCCTAGATTAGATTTATTTTCTTACCTATTGTCCAAGAAAAAGCCACAAAAAATAGTTAGATCTATTCACCCTTTGTCCAAGCCACTCTGAGCCTTTGCAATTTTCTTTTCATTGGTTGCATTATTGAATTATCGGTTGCATCGTCGTGTTGAGTTCTTTGGTCTTAGTGTCTAGTTCCTTTAGAGTTTCGAGTTCGTTCACATTAGTCACGCATGGCTGCACCATTATCCTTCCGCTGTCCACCATCCCATCTATTAATTTCCACCGTGCTTTCTGCGCTGTTCATTGTCATAATCATAGTTGTGGTCATTCACATCTTCGCTTGATCCAATCGCATCTTATCTAGTTTGTCTACAAAATACTTCACACACTTTTGTGTTTTGTCTAATGCGGTGTATGGGACATTTACAATCCATATGAAGATAAGGAAAGAGATGTTTATTGCTGTTCAAAAGTCCTCTCCGTCACTTTTGGAGAGAAGATAGAGTCCAAGTCTCTCACGTTCTGGATTCAGATTCGGATACCTGATACACGACTCAAGCGCCAACAACTATTTCATACGGACTCAATTGGGTGATTCTTTTTTGTTGGAAAGAAGATTTCCTCTTTCAACAATTGGACTCACCTTAAACCCGTCGGAGCGTTGAGTTGTGGACAAAACAATCTGACGCTGCACCAGAATCCAGTCAAACTACAAGTCCAAAGGTGTTACGTCACCTCCACTTGGGCCCATTGGCCTTGTACGACCTAGGGTTAGTTTTAGGCTGCCTTGGGACGTCCTCCACCTCCTTGGCGCCATCCTTGCTCCTATATAAGTAGATCCATCTAGTAGCTTTTTCACAGGGATTTGTTTAGTTAAAAGTTAGCCATTGCAACCCATTGTGCCGTTTGTCCAACGACCAGACCAAGACCACTACGGATCCCCATCTTTACCACTTCATACATACTGCAATATTCAGATTGCTTTTATCATATTCTTGCTTGTTCTTGATTGCTTGCAGGAATAGACCTTCGTGGTCGAGTTGATTGTGCTCGGCGTGGTCAATAACCTCTGGAGTTGGTTTAGCGATTGCTAAGAAGCGCCGTCGAGCACGTTTGTGTCGGATCGTCAAAGTCGTCACCAAATCGATAGTTATCATCTCATCGAAGATCGGGACACCGCCTCTCAGTACAAATGTCCCATACACCTGCAATTAGACAAAACACAAAAGTGTGTGAGTATTTTTTTCGGATAACATAAATAGATTATTGAATAGTTTGCACTAGAAATCACCTCACAAATATGCATGTATGCAATATTTTTGGTCATATACAAGGTACTCATGTCCTCATCATCCTCCTTTTTGAAAATAAAGCCGTCCTCGTTGCTTAATCTGAAATGTGGCTAACAAAAGAGACAAGGTGTACATGTTGTATATGTACGTCATCCATTTTACTTCCCTTGATTTTTGCATATATGACACATGAATAGATGAGTAACTTGCATAGTTCATAAAATCTAAAGCCAACAAATTAGCACAAGAGCTAGAAGGCATGAAAATATTGCGACTCAGTTTGCACATATAAGTGAAGCTCTTATTTATTTCAAAAGATTGACAATGTTCATCATTAAACCATCCCAACATTGGTGAATAAACCTTATTTGAATCAAATTTACATGCTACAACATGCTTAGATAAGCAAACATGCAATGAGTCATTCGACACAGAATCATCACCAAGATTAGAGGTCATATCAAAACGATTAAACATTGATTCTTTTGCATCAACAGTTAATTCAATTGGCGCTCTCAAAATTGTTGGTATTTCAGTTGTTTGATCACATGGCAAAGTCCAATTATCAACATAATCCTCTAAAATAGGTGATGTGATCAAAGTAGTGGGTAGCTCAACACATGATGTATTCAAGTTAACTAGGGATGCATCATTCTCATGTGAAGTTATATCATCAATACCTTCATTGCCTTGTCGCAAAGGCGTAGCTGATGTAATACAGGGCGTAGACAACGCACCATACTCTTGAGATGATGTCGCTCACAATCCGAGTGGGGCTGCTCTAGTAGGTGCAGCGGTGGAGGAACCAACCGCGGTGGTGAGCATGAACTGGAATAGTAGTTGTTGTAGTCACCCAATGCATCCTCCTGTGTCTCTCAAAAGGTACAAGCACGAACATACATACCAGTAATGCAACGAGAATATCTGAAATCTTGTGAATATCATGGTTCAAACCACCAAAAATCTATTCATTGTATCATCCTTAGATTCTTCTATGTCACAATGATGCATATAAGATTTGAACTCTTTGTAGTAAGCATGGACAGTGTTGTTGCCTTGTTTAAATTGTTCAAATTTGCGAAGCAATTCACGGCGATAGTAAGGAGGAAAAATGTTGTCTCATTACATATTTCAAATCTTTCCAAGTTGTGGGTTGGTTATCAATATTTTTCTTACAATGCACACTCCACCAAACGAAGCAAAACCATAAATGCTCTAGTGGCAGCTCGTACCCGCTCAAGTTCAGAAAAGTCATGGTTACTAAAAACTTGTTCTACTTCAAACTCCCAAGCTAGATAAATAGCAGGATTAAATCTACCAAATGCGGTAAAGAGATAACCTGACCATGTGGTTGTGTGTTGTCCCAACTCGTGATGGTGAAGATGTGTCGTGGTCAAGAACTTCTATCTCGGAACCTGTCATGATTAGTAGAAACAAGAAACAAAATTCCAGAATAATGTTCCTATGAACTACTAGGATGTGGTTGTAAAGTGCTCACAGATAAAGCAAATATCAATATCTTACAAGTTCTTACCATCGGCGGTGGTGACAGAGCAACCAGCGATGTCAAATAACTCTGAAGATTGTGTAAAGCGATTGCCAGAGAGCGTACATATACGGTGTAGAAATATGTGGAGCTGGGTTGGCTATATATGGTAGCAAAAGATTAGCAATAATCAATTCAGAGATGCAATGTTGAATAAGCGCTCAACGACAGTCTTGTCTGGTCCTAGGCTAGACCGGACTAGAGCGCGAGCCTAGAACACTAATGAGGTCACGGCGTAGCACAACTAGCATCAATGAAGGTTACTAAGTAGCTCTTGACAGCAAGATATAAGTGAAGATCACAAGTGAGTGAAGATAATGATGAAAACAACTACCAAGCAGGACATACAACAACTCTCTCCAACTTTCCTCTTGAAATGTTTGAGCCAATTTTCTAATAAATTCTTTCAAAGAATGCTACTAACTCAAGCTTTCAATGCAAAAAAATCACTCAATTCGAGTTGATATGAGGAGTCAAAGAATTGTAAACTGGCGAAAAAAATTGGAACAAGCTGTGTTCACGAACTTCAGAGGGCAAAAGACCTATTTAGAAGCCGATTTTGAGGTGTCAAATATTGAACTAGCTTCTGCAACTATTTAGATGCGGCTCGTCGCTAGCTTTAATTTGAGTACTCACGGAGTCAAAACGGACTTCGATATGAGGAAGATACACCTGTTTTACTGAACAGTGCGCAAAACAGATTCCAATCCGAATTCAGGTACGAGATTGATTCTAGATAGATCCGATTTTTTCTTCTCTTTTTTCCTCACACTTTTTTCTTTTTTCTCTCTCTTTCTTTTTTTTCCTTTCCTTTTTTCTCTTTTTTCTCTCTTTTTTCTCCCTCTTTCCAAGACAAACTAGATAAGATGCAGATTGGATCTGGCGAAGGTGTGAATGACCTCAACTATGATTATGACAATGAACAGTCGTAGCACGTGGTGAAATTAATAGATGGGATGGTGGACAACGAAGGCATAATGATGCAGCGGCGTGACTAATGTGACGAACTCGAAACTCTAAAGGAACAAGACACTAAGACCAGCAACTCAACCGACGATGCAACCGATAATTCAATAATGCAACCAATGAAAAGAAAATTGCAAAGGCTCGGAGTGGCTTGGACAAGGGTGAATAGATCTAACTATTTTTGTGGCTTTTCTTGGACAATAGGTGAAAAATAAATCTAATCAAGGGCGGAAATTCTCACGAGCAACACGAAAATTGATACCACTTGATAGAGGCGGGGTGTCGATCTTTCGATGAGATGATAACTATCGATTTGGTGGAGACTTTGGCGATCCGACTACAAGCGTGCTGACGTTGCGCCTTGTCGCTAAACCAACTCCGAGAGGTTATTGACCACGCGGAGCACAATCAACGACCACGAAGGTCTATTCCTGCAAACAATCGAAGAACAAGCAAGAATATGATAAAGCAATCTGAATGCAGTATGTATGAAGTATTGATAAGGTGGGGATCGTGGCGGTCTTGGTGCAGTCGTTGGACACAAGCGAAGTACGAAAGTTGCAATGGCTAACTTTAACTAAACAAATCCCGAGGGAAAAGCTACTAGATGGATCTATTATATAGGAGCAGGGGTGTGGCCAAGGAGGTGGGAGGGCCCAAGGCAGCCTAAAACTAACCCTAGGTCGTACAAGGCCAATGAAGTGATGGAGTGACAGTGCTGGACTGGTAGGTTTGACTCGGATTCTGGTGCAGCGTCAGATTGTTTTGTCCACAACTCAACGCTCCGGACGGATTTTAAGGTGATTCCATTGTGCTGGAAAGAGCATAAATCTTCTTTCCAACAAAAAGAATCACCCAATTCGGAATCCGTATGAAATAGTTGTTGGCGTTTTGAGTCGGTATGTCATGCAGTCGAATCGAATCAAACATGAGAGACTTGGACTCTATCTTCTCTTCTTGGACCAAAGTGACGTGAGAGGACTTTTGAACAGCAAATAAACATCTCTTTCTTCCTTATTCATATGTGGATTGTACAAATGTATACACCTGCAATTAGACAAAACACAAAAGTGTGTGAAGTATTTTTGTTGGATAACATAAATAGATTATTGAATAGTTTGCACTAGAAATCACCTCACAAATATGCATGTATGCAATATTTTGGTCATATACAAGGTACTTTTGGCCCAAGAGAAGATAAGTCCAAGTCTCATGTTACGGATTCAGATTCAGACTACCTGACTCAAAACGCCAACAACTATCTGGGACTCCGAATTGGGTGATTCTTTTTTTGGAAAGAAGATTTCATGCTCTTTCCAGCACAATTGAATCACCTTAAAATCCGTCGGGCGTTGAGTTGTGGACAAACAATCTGACGCTGCACCAGAATCGAGTCAAACTACAAGTCCAAAGGTGTTCGTCACCTCCACTTGGGCCCATTGGCCTTGTACGACCTAGGGTTGTTTTAGGCTGCCTTGGGACGTCCTCCACCTCCTTGGCCGCCACCTTGCTCCTATAAATAGATCCATCTAGTAGCTTTTCACAGATTTGTTTAGTTAAAAGTTAGCCATTGCAACTTATTGCCGTTTGTGTCCAACGACCAGACCAAGACGCTACGGATCCCCACCTATCAATACTTCATACATACCGCAATATTCAGATTGCTATCATATTCTTGCTTGTTCTTCGATTGCTTGCAGAATAGACCTTGTGGTCAGGTTGATTGTGCTCCCGTGTTAACCTCTCGGAGTTGGTTTAGCGATTGCTAAGGCGCAACGTCGTGCGCGTTTGTAGTCGGATCGTCAAGTCGTCTCCACCAAATCGATAGTTATCATCTCATCGAAAATCGGGACCCCGCTCTATCATACTCTTGAGGATCATTGGTTCCATTGAACTTGGCATTGTGAACTTGAGCTTGCCATAGCGATGTTCTTCATTGTTTTGAGGTCGATGTTGATGATGCGTTCTTGGCGTGGAGGTAATCATCCTCATGTTGCTCTTGGCGAGAGGAAGTCCATGATCAACTTGCTCTTGTTGACCTTGAGGTTGAGGTTGAGCTTGAGGAGCTTGTGGAGGAGCTTGGAGCGGCGTTGCGCGCGTGGATGGTAGTTCCTCTCTTGTATTTCTTCCGGAAGGGCTTCCTCTTGATTGCGCCTTTCGCGATTGCGGTTGGCGAGCTCGACTTGATGCTTGAAGGGCGTTCGCCTCAAGAGCTTGTGCTTCTCGTTGTTGTTGTTGAAGGCGTTTAGTCTCGGCGTCTTGTTGCTCTTGGTGTGGCGCTTCGTTCTTGTTCTTGTTGGTGCGAAGGCGTTGTCGTTCTTGGAAGCGAGCAAGCGCCATTTGGCGATTGAGGACGAGCTTCTTCATCAACTTGCTCTTGGAGATTCTTGTCGTGTAGTGGGTTGCGAGATGCATAGCGGTCTTGATCTTGTGCTCGACGAAGAATGTTCGATGACGGTGTGCTTGTGTCGGAGAAGGAGTCGTCGGATGGCGACTTGAGTGGCTCCGTCTTGAGTGTGAAGAGGTAGAAATGCGCGGTTCACCAACAAAGCGCGGATCTCGTCCATTCTTGCATCGTTCTCTCTTTCTTGTCTTGTCGAGTTTGTTGTCGAAATGTCAGTGTCACGTTTCTCGGAGAGTCGCAAGTCGGTGGAGAGGTTGTCGATCGTTCGTCATTGCTTGTTGCTCTTGATGGAGAGCTCGTTCTTGGCATAAAGAGGTGGCTCTTGGTGACGTATGATGACATGTCGTCGTCTTGCTCGATGAAGAGTGGATTTGTAGAAGAACTTGGCCTATCCATCATTTCAAGCAAATTGTGAGTGGAAGAAGGATAAGAACGAAACCAATGTACCTTTGACCGAAGTTGAAAATGAATCAAGTTCACTCAAATGCGGACAATGAAATAGCACTATTGGTACCGATCCTTGTCGATTCTCACACCTACACAAGTAAAAGCTTTTGGTGGAGCTTGGTTAGATGGTGGCACAAAATTGATTGCAATCGTTAGCTTGACTCAAAATGTTGAAGAAGATTAGCAAATCATATGCAACAAGTAGACCAAGCAAGTAGTGGTACACGGAAACACACCGCAAATAGATAAATGGGATTGTGCAAACCAAAATGAGCCAAAATGTGGAATCCACGAAAATGCTCTTGTTGCACAATACTAGAGAGACGCTGCGATTGCACAATAGGCGGATCGGAGCTTGTGCACAACCTACTAGGCAAAAATGCAACGATCTCTATCCCATTATGCTATATGTATGGTGTATCGGTTGCAATGATCCAAGATGATCTGATATGACAATCTTAATGTTGTATGATGCTATGCTTGTTGCTTATAAGCTCTTTGCTTATCTTCCCTCTTTGCTTAAAAGCTTGAGTGGCTCTTTCTCTTTTGAGCTCTTTTCTTATGCAAACTTGACGAACTAAGATAGCAATTGTGTATGCGATGACAACTTTGTGACACACAAGTTGATTCGAGATATGCACCTCGATTGTATGTATGATATGGTGTATGCAACTAATGTGCACAAGTTACGTTGCGGCAATACTCAATGGCTAGTCTCGGTGGGTAAGCAAGCATAAAAGATGGTATATGATGGTTATCAATGCAATTGCAAGGTATGATGAGAGATGTAAATCGATGTTACCGTCCGTGGCGAAGATGAGTAGCCGACCAAAATGAGCGTTTGTTGTTGATGTCACACAGCGCCTAAATAGCGAAACACAAGAGGACAAAATCTCACTCAAATTGTCGAACTCAACTGAATGGAAATGCAGAGTTAAGTCTTGGGGTTTGGCAAGTGGAAATGGTGGTGGATAGGGTGGGGAGGATGTATGGATGTGTGGATGGTGGTGGAGGTGGATGGTGGACTGAGAACTGCAGTTTGAGAGGAAGCGGATGATCGGGCGGAGCGGATGATCCGAAGTCCGGATGATCCGGGCAGGTCAACGACGTCTGAGGCTGCTCGGGAAGAACTTGAAGCAGGGAGAGAAATTTGGCGATTCGGGAATTTTGGGTGGCTTCGAGGGAGAAGGTGGGGAAACACAAGATCCACGAGTTACACACAATCCACGGATCAAAAACAACAAAACATCATCAAAACTAACAAATCACAAAAATATTGGGGGTATTTTGTGGGGATTTTCGGGTTTTAGGATGAAAACAACAAAATCAAGCTAGAAATCACGAGGTAGGCTCCAAGCGTGATCAACGTGGCTCATGATACCATATGATGTGGTGGAACCCTAATCGATCTTTCACGTTTGGAGGGATCCTACGGAGGGAACACGAAGAGCGGCAGGAGAGAGGAAATCACGGGGAAGAGCAGAGAGACACTCAACCGACAAGAGATGAATCACACAAGGTCTAGATCATCGAAGCACAGTGATACATGGTCCAAAATCAACAAAGGAAAGATACAAAGGTGATAGAGGCAAAGGTGTCCCGTCTTTCGATGAGATGGTGGATTTTGCTTTGGTGGAAGTTGACTTTGACGATCCGACTCTGAGCGTGCGGGGCGTCGGCATATAACAATTGCTAAACCAACTCCGAGAGGTTATTGACCAGCGGGAGCACAATCAACGACCACGAAGGTCTGTTTCTGCGAGCACGAAGAACAAGCAAAAACTCCCAGTCTGGAAAAATCGGCTAGGCAGTTTTAGACCATTTGTAGACTTTTCGAAAAATTTTGTTGCGAAGCAAAAAAAAAAAGAAGAAAAAAAGTGCAAAGAAAAAAAGAAAAAAAAATTCAGGTGTGCTCCTCCCTTGTTTACGTGCAGCGCCCGTGATTTTGTTAGTGTTCTAGGCTCGCGTCTCTAGCACGGTCTAGCCTAGGACCAGCCACGATCTCGCGTCGTTGGCGTTTCTTCAACTTTGCATCTCTGAATTGATTATTCTTGACCTTTTTGCTACCATATTATAAGCCTTCCCAGCTCCACATACATCTCGTCGTGCGTTTGATTCTCCACAGTAATCGCTATATCCAAGCTTTGAGAGTTTTGACTACAACGGTTGCCGATCACCACCTGCTTTGGTAGGCTGTAAGAATTTGAGATTTGCTTCACGGTTTGTGACTGTCCACCACTCCACCACACCACCACCACCACTTCCTAGTAGCATGGGATCATATTCTTGTGTGTTTCTATTGCTGCTAACCATGGGGAACAGGCCGATGAGACTGATGGGAGAACACGACAAACAAACAGCTACATGATAAGTTTCAGCAAATGATGATTGGACAGGTGCAAGATGTGGTAAACAGATTTGCGAGGCCATGGAAAGATAGATGGCATTGAGAAGGCGTTTGAAACAAAGCTTGATAGCAAGTTTGATGAATTGCTCGCGCGTTTTCCACAACCACCTGGCTGCACCTATCGCACTCACCATGACAACAACTTCGCCCTTCCGAATCAGTATGGACGAGAGCTCAGGCGTGTTCCTATTGAGCCAGGACAAAATTCTGGTGGCTGCTACTGCTGTTGGTGCTTCTTTGGCTCCTCTCCTCTGCTTCTTTGGTACCGCAAGCGAGGATGATTATGTGGAAGATTACGAGGATGAGGTTGATCAACATAGAACTACGTGCAACCACCAGCACCACAACCACCAATCGTCCATGCAAATAATGGTAATGTTAGGGCTCCCCTCAGTGCGAGATCATGACCATCTCCCTAAACTGAAATTGAATATTCCACCATTTGAGGTAGATATGTTCTGATATATATCTTACTTGGGAGTTATTGAACAACGATTTACATGTTTACAATATCCACGAGGAGACGTGTTCTGCTGCTGTTTGTGCTTTCACTAGCTTTGCATGTGTTTGGTGGTCGAACATTGTAGATTATATCCTGTTCCAGCTACTTGGGCTGCTTTGAAAACTGCTATGCGTGCTCGTTGGTGATGTGGGGTGGAACCCTAATTGTCGATCTTTCACGTTTGGAGGGATCCTCACGGAGAACACGATGAACACGGGGAAGAACGGAGAGAAATCTGAAACACTCAAGAACAAGTCCAAATCACACATCCACTAGACAATCAAACACACAAGATCACAAGGTACATGAACAACAAAGGAAAGATACAAGGTAAGGTTCATCTCCAAGCGGAGGTCTTGATGATATCCTAGATGGATCTTCCCAAAGGGTCTTGATGATATCCTGAGGATCTTCTCACATGGAGGTCTTGAACTCCATGGGAGTGTGTCTCTCTCTCTCAAGAGTAGAGGTAGGGCAAAGCTCACCTAAGAATGAGCTATCATATTTGCTAACCCTAGAAAGGAGGTGGAGGTGGTCTATTTATAGTCTAAGCCACGAAGGGGTAAGTGGGAGGGGATACAAGGCCAAGGCCAGCGTGCGCATACAGGCGAGGCGGTGTCCGTGCTCATGGGCGGTAGTACCGCTTGAGCGGTAATCTGCTGCTGGGCATAGTACTGCTCGGCGTGTAGTACCGCTTGCTTTGGGCGGTAGTACCGCCTTTAACTTGGTCGGTCCTTCTTCTTCCGTCTTCGCTTCGGGCCCTCATGGGATGGTGTAGTTGTTCCTTGGCGCTTGCACTCCTCCTCAACATCCGTGAAGCTCCGACAATACCTATGCATGCACAGAGAAGTGTCAAGTAGTATACCATCCTCGAAGGGGTCAAGTGAGCATGTAAAGGAGAAGATTCACCTTTATGTATGAGAAGTAAGTGCATGCGTGTCACTTGCCAAGCGGACTCTTGACATGGTGATGACAGGATGCTCCGCATCATCCCTCCCCTTGGAAAGATCGACCTCGGATCAAAACCAAATCACCATGGGAAGAGATGGCCGCCATGAAGAAGTGGGCGTTCACCAAGTACTCGTCATCTTCAAGCTGCAATGGGCACTCTCCAATGTCGCACCGTCTTGGGGTTCCTTCAAAATGAGCAATGACAACAAACACTTGGAAAAACAAATGTGGTTAGCATTAGTGCAAAACCAAGCATTCAAGAGGTGATTAAGCCAAACAAGTGTTGTCATCAAGCATAGCATATGGTTTGACAAAGGTTGTGACATGGCATGTAAGCACATAAATTGAGCACAATCAAGTATATCATGGGAACAAGCTAGCAAATGGGAGGTCAAGATGCAAATATATGTGATAAGAGGACAAGCATCTACCTCAAGGTCATAAAGCATGCATAAAGTGCTCAATGAATGGTCTATGGTAGGCATAAGAGTCATTCACAACACCAAAGATAGTGAAATGTCTAAACACATGGGGAAGTGCAAGACAATCCAAGCATAATGCATAGGGTGTAGTGAAGATCGTGCACTCAACACAATGGAAAGAGCAATTGTTCAACATGTGTGAGGCAATCAAGTCAAGCATGTGATAAGCAAGCGTCAGCATTAGCAATCGCTAAACCAACTCGAGAGGTTATTGACCCGCCAGAGCACGATCAACGACCGAGGTCTATTTCTGCGAGCAAGCGAAGAACAAAAGAAACGAGATTGCAATGGATATTGCGAATATAAGATGAAAGCTTTATTGATCAAGGTGGGGTTACGTGGCGCCTTTGTGCAGTGGTGAACACAAACGAAATGCGGGAAGTTGCGCTATGGCGAACTTTTGATCTAAACAAAACCCAAAGTCTTGGTGCCCTAAGGGCTGTGTATATATGAAGAGGGGAGAATTTCGTGGCCCTTGGTGGAGGGGTCAAAACTAACCCTATCTCTTGTTTCCCCACACACGGACTCTAAAAATAGCCTATACTAATGTATTTCGAATTACATGGGCTGGCCCAATAATAAGGTGACGCAGCACCTAGAATAGCCTCTGGACGAAATTTATGAAGTGGCATCTTGTATATTTCATCCAAGGCTTCATGCACTCATTATGGTGGCTTCAAAGTCCAAATCATCACTTGTAACTCTATTCTTGTCCCCCTTGGCATGCCATCATCTCCATGCTTGTTCTTGCTCAATGATCATCCTTCTCCAAGCTAGGCCCTTCATTTGTAAGCAAAACAAATGTATCCAATTTAGGCACATCATATTCTCATGAACATTAGAATCATTACCAAGAGCGAAAGTAATTGGTAATTTAGTTGGCGTCTTGTGAGCTCTAGTAATTGGTCCAATATGTATAGCGGTAGAAATTTGTGGGTGTAACAATGGCATTGATGTCCTCATCATTTCCATTTTGAGTTCTAGGCAAACCAAGTACAAAGTCCATGCTAATGTCTTCCCAAGGTTGATAAGGAATAGGAAGAGGCATGTAAAGACCATGAGATTGAGCGTTTGACTTAGCTTTGCGGCATGTTGAGCATCGGGTAGTGAAGCGTGAAACGTCTCAAACATCTTGGGCCAAAAGTAGTTCTTGGAGGCGTGGCGAAGGTCTTGTCGTCAAAATGTCCCATGAGTCCACCTCCATGAGCCTCTTGCAAAAGGAGCAAGCGAAGAGAAGACTCGGGTATGCAAAGTTTGTTAGCTCTCATAAGATAACCATCCTTGAGGTAATATTGTTTCCAAGATGTTGTCGTCAAACATTTAGCATAATGAGGTGCAAAAGATGGATCACTAGCATACAAATCTTTGATGTGCTCAAAGCCAATAACATTGAACTCAAGTTGGTTGACAAGCGTGCATATCGTGAAAGTGCATCGGCAACTACATTTTCCTTGCCCTTAATGTACTTGATCACATATGGAAAGATTCAATAAATTCACTCCATTTGACATGGCCTTGTTCAATTTAGTTTGACCTTTTAAGTACTTAAGCGTTTCATGATCGGTATGGATGACAAACTCATGAGGTCTAAGATAATGTTCCCAAACATGTAGCACACTTTAAAGCATACAATTCTTTGTCATACAGAATAGTTAAGTTGAGCACCGAGAGTTTTTCACTAAAATAAGCAATGACTCGTTTTTCTTGCATTAAAACTCCGCCAATTCCGGTACCACTTGCATCACAATGGACCTCAAAAGTTTTGTCAAAATTGGGCAAAGTAAGAATGAACATGAGTAAGTAAAGACTTGAGCTCATCAAAAGCGTTGGATTGCAAAGGTCCCCAAACAAAAGGAGTATTCTTCTTACTCAAAGCATGCAAAGGAGCTGCAATAGTGCTAAAGTTTTTCTAAGCGATAAAAAACACGAAGAAAGGAAGCACTTGTTGCAAATTGGTGGGTTGGGGCCAAGTTTTAATTGCTTTGATCTTAGTTTCATCAACATGGACACCCTTTGAAGAGACAACGAAACCCAGAAAACCACTTTGTCAGCGTAAAAGTGCATTTTTCAAGTTGGCATAAAGACTTTCCTTTGAAGTGTTTGCAAAACAAGCAACATGATCAAGATGCTCTTTCATGGTTTTGCTAAACACAAGAATATCATCGAAAACCACAACAAAGATTCCAATGTATGGACGAAGTACATGATGCATGAGGCGCACAAAAGTTAGGAGCTTCAGACAAACCCATAGGCATAACCAACCATTCATATAAGCCAAATTTTGTTTTGAAAGCAGTTTCCATTCATCACCCTCATGAATGCGTATTTGATAATAGCCACTTTTAAGATCAATTTTGAGAAAAAGTTTGCTCCACTAAGTTCATCAAGCATATCATCTAAGCGAGGAATGGGATGCCTATAGCGCGCGGTGATAGCATTTATGGTCTACAATCGAACTGGCGGAAACTTCCATCGGGCTTAGGCACAAGTATAGCAGACACGGCACAAGGGCTTATGCTTTCCGTACATGACCGTTGTCGATTAGTTGTTGTACCGTTGAATCTCCTTGTTTTCTTGGGTTGACGGTAGGGAGCTTTGTTTGGAAGTGGCTCAGGGGATGAGGTCGATTCGATGCTCAATGCCTCGAAGAGGAGGTAGACGGAGGTAGCTCATCGGGGAAAACATCTTGAAATTCCTGCAAAGAGATTGAAACACCAAGGTAGCTCATGAATGGTGTTAGTTTGTGGTTCTCCATCCTTGCACACTAGGACAAAGTGCATCACACTCGATGGGTTCTCACACACCTCTCTCTCATGTTTGGTGGCGAATAATATGAGGTTTTCTCTCTAGGCTGAAGAGGCTCAAATTTGGCTTGTGGCTCTCACTCACTTTTGGTGGCTCACTTTCTCACTCGTCTCTCTTTGGTTGGTGGCTTGTTTGTCGGCTATCACTTGACTAGGAGACATGGGTCGTAGGACATATTCTTTGCCTTTCATCTTGAAGCTATAGTGGTTTGTCGCCCATTGTGGTAGACACCACGGCCGGTGCGATGGCCGACCAAGGAGGAGGTGGCAGCGGTCATTGGGACCACATCACACTCAAAGTGTCTTCATATGCACCGATTTTGAAGGATACTTGGACCGTATGCTCAACTCGTATAGTCTTGAGTCACTTAGCCATTGAACCTTGTAGGGTTCTGGGTGCTTCTTCTTGACCAATTGGAGCTTGGAGCATAGTTCTTACGCTTAGTGTGGCAACTACCTCCATCGATGATGACCTTGACGGATCTCCATTGATGCCGGCCTTTTGTGGAAGATGTGGCATCGTTGGTCTTCTTCTTGTTGATGTTGAAGTGTCAAGACTTTGGAGACAACAAGGCGGGCTTGTATCTTCATCACAAAAGACTTGATCATCTTCATCCTCGTTGATGCGCCGGTGCATGGCCACTTGCTCAATAGCGTCCATTTCATCTTCACTCATTGGTCGTGGGTTCCATCGTCGTTGAGTATCATGGTGCATTGTTGGTGCATTCATATGACTTGTGGCCTCGGCATAAATAAAACACTGAAGGAGCTTGTCTTGACGGTCTCATCGGTTGGAGTAGATGATGAAGCCGCGGCTTGGAGTTGCTTGTAGTAGGAGGAGGACTTGAACTTGTAGAAGTTTTCTTGTAACTTGACTTGTCGTCGTTGCTTGGAAAAACTTGGTTGATGTCAAGTTGGAGTAGTTGTTGAAGCTTGGTTGTTGGATAGCCGTATGTCTTGGATGAGTACTTGGCGTGCTTGAAGTCATCTTGCACTTGTCGTTCGCCTTTGTAGCTTGATGCACGAGCTCAATGAGGTTGGAGTAGGGTTGGAAGTCGGCAATCTTCTTGATGGGATGGTTGAGTCCGTTCAAGAATCGTGCCATTGTTTGCTCATCATCTTCCTTGACATTGGCTGAATCATGGCAATCTCCATTTCTTTGTAGTATTCTTCAACACTCTTTGTTCCTTGCTTGAGGAGTTGTAGCTTCTTGAAGAGATCACGGTTGTAGTAGGTGGGCACAAAGCGTGCTCGCATGACATCCTTCATTTGAGCCCAAGTGGTGATTGGAGGTTCACCTCTTGCTTGTCGGCTCAAGTTTGTTCCCACCATATGAGCACATAGTCTTGGAACTCAAGTGATGCCATAGCGATCTTCTTCTCTTCCTCATAGTTGTGCAAGCGAAAGATTTTAATTACCCAATGCCCATGAGAATTACTACGATAGAGGCGAGGTGTCGATCTTTCGATGAGATGATAACTATCGATTTGGTGGAGCGACTTTGGCGATCCGACTACAAGCGTGCCGCGACGTTCGCCTTAGCAATCGCTAAACCAACTCAAGAGGTTATTGACCAGCGGAGCACAATCAACGACCACGAAGGTCTATTCCTGCAAGCAATCGAAGACAAGCAAGAATGATAAAAGCAATCTGAATATTGAGTATGTATGAAGTATTGATAAAGGTGGGGATCCGTAAGCGGTCTTGGATGCAGTCGTTGGACACAAGAAGTACCGAAGTTATTAGCTAACACAACTAAACAAATCCCAGGAAAAGCTACTAGATGGATCTATTTATATAGGAGCAAGGGGTGTGACAAGGAGGTGGGAGGGCGTCCCAAGGCACCTAAAACTAACCCTAGGTCGTACAAGGCCAATGGGCCCAAGTGGAGGTGACGTAACACCTTTGGACTGTGGTTGACTCGGATTCTGGTGCAGCGTCAGATTGTTTTGTCACAACTCAACGCTTCAGACGGATTTAAAGGTGATTCAATTGTGGAAAGAGCATGAAATCTTCTTTCCAGCAAAAAAGAATCACCCAATTCGGAAATCCGTATGAAATAGTTGTTGGCGTTTTGAGTCAGGTATGTACATGCGGTCCGAATCTGAATCCAGGCTGTGAGAGACTTGGACTCTATCTTCTCTTGGGCCAAAAGTGACGTGGGGACTTTTTGAACAACAAACATCTCTTCCTTATCTTCATATGTGGATTGTACATGATGAGGACATAGAGTACCTTGTATATGACCAAAAATATTGCATACATGCATATTTGTCGGGTGATTCTAGTGCAAACTATTCAATAATCTATTTATGGTATCGAACAAAATACTTCACACACTTTTTGTGTTTTTGTCTAATTGCAGGTGTATGGGACATTTGTACAATCCACATATGAAGATAAGGAAAGAATGTTTATTTGCTGTTTCAAAAGAGTCCTCTCACATCACTATTAAGATAGAGATTCGGTCAGGCTGAAAAAGTTGAACAGATTAAAGTGATCCCATCTTTATACTACCAAAGGCAGTGTGCTCATGGTTACTTGACAAGCAGTGGGATCAAGTGAGTTCGATTTTCAGGTGCTCGGTGAGAATTTCCAGTTTTCCCTAGATTAGATTTATTTTCTTACCTATTGTCCAAGAAAAAGCCACAAAAAATAGTTAGATCTATTCACCCTTTGTCCAAGCCACTCTGAGCCTTTGCAATTTTCTTTTCATTGGTTGCATTATTGAATTATCGGTTGCATCGTCGTGTTGAGTTCTTTGGTCTTAGTGTCTAGTTCCTTTAGAGTTTCGAGTTCGTTCACATTAGTCACGCATGGCTGCACCATTATCCTTCCGCTGTCCACCATCCCATCTATTAATTTCCACCGTGCTTTCTGCGCTGTTCATTGTCATAATCATAGTTGTGGTCATTCACATCTTCGCTTGATCCAATCGCATCTTATCTAGTTTGTCTACAAAATACTTCACACACTTTTGTGTTTTGTCTAATGCGGTGTATGGGACATTTACAATCCATATGAAGATAAGGAAAGAGATGTTTATTGCTGTTCAAAAGTCCTCTCCGTCACTTTTGGAGAGAAGATAGAGTCCAAGTCTCTCACGTTCTGGATTCAGATTCGGATACCTGATACACGACTCAAGCGCCAACAACTATTTCATACGGACTCAATTGGGTGATTCTTTTTTGTTGGAAAGAAGATTTCCTCTTTCAACAATTGGACTCACCTTAAACCCGTCGGAGCGTTGAGTTGTGGACAAAACAATCTGACGCTGCACCAGAATCCAGTCAAACTACAAGTCCAAAGGTGTTACGTCACCTCCACTTGGGCCCATTGGCCTTGTACGACCTAGGGTTAGTTTTAGGCTGCCTTGGGACGTCCTCCACCTCCTTGGCGCCATCCTTGCTCCTATATAAGTAGATCCATCTAGTAGCTTTTTCACAGGGATTTGTTTAGTTAAAAGTTAGCCATTGCAACCCATTGTGCCGTTTGTCCAACGACCAGACCAAGACCACTACGGATCCCCATCTTTACCACTTCATACATACTGCAATATTCAGATTGCTTTTATCATATTCTTGCTTGTTCTTGATTGCTTGCAGGAATAGACCTTCGTGGTCGAGTTGATTGTGCTCGGCGTGGTCAATAACCTCTGGAGTTGGTTTAGCGATTGCTAAGAAGCGCCGTCGAGCACGTTTGTGTCGGATCGTCAAAGTCGTCACCAAATCGATAGTTATCATCTCATCGAAGATCGGGACACCGCCTCTCAGTACAAATGTCCCATACACCTGCAATTAGACAAAACACAAAAGTGTGTGAGTATTTTTTTCGGATAACATAAATAGATTATTGAATAGTTTGCACTAGAAATCACCTCACAAATATGCATGTATGCAATATTTTTGGTCATATACAAGGTACTCATGTCCTCATCATCCTCCTTTTTGAAAATAAAGCCGTCCTCGTTGCTTAATCTGAAATGTGGCTAACAAAAGAGACAAGGTGTACATGTTGTATATGTACGTCATCCATTTTTACTTCCCTTGATTTTTGCATATATGACACATGAATAGATGAGTAACTTGCATAGTTCATAAAATCTAAAGCCAACAAATTAGCACAAGAGCTAGAAGGCATGAAAATATTGCGACTCAGTTTGCACATATAAGTGAAGCTCTTATTTATTTCAAAAGATTGACAATGTTCATCATTAAACCATCCCAACATTGGTGAATAAACCTTATTTGAATCAAATTTACATGCTACAACATGCTTAGATAAGCAAACATGCAATGAGTCATTCGACACAGAATCATCACCAAGATTAGAGGTCATATCAAACGATTAAACATTGATTCTTTTGCATCAACAGTTAATTCAATTGGCGCTCTCAAAATTGTTGGTATTTCAGTTGTTTGATCACATGGCAAAGTCCAATTATCAACATAATCCTCTAAAATAGGTGATGTGATCAAAGTAGTGGGTAGCTCAACACATGATGTATTCAAGTTAACTAGGATGCATCATTCTCATGTGAAGTTATATCATCAATACCTTCATTGCCTTGTCGCAAAGGCGTAGCTGATGTAATACAGGGCGTAGACAACGCACCATACTCTTGAGATGATGTCGCTCACAATCCGAGTGGGGCTGCTCTAGTAGGTGCAGCGGTGGAGGAACCAACCGCGGTGGTGAGCATGAACTGGAATAGTAGTTGTTGTAGTCACCCAATGCATCCTCCTGTGTCTCTCAAAAGGTACAAGCACGAACATACATACCAGTAATGCAACGAGAATATCTGAAATCTTGTGAATATCATGGTTCAAACCACCAAAAATCTATTCATTGTATCATCCTTAGATTCTTCTATGTCACAATGATGCATATAAGATTTGAACTCTTTGTAGTAAGCATGGACAGTGTTGTTGCCTTGTTTAAATTGTTCAAATTTGCGAAGCAATTCACGGCGATAGTAAGGAGGAAAAATGTTGTCTCATTACATATTTCAAATCTTTCCAAGTTGTGGGTTGGTTATCAATATTTTTCTTACAATGCACACTCCACCAAACGAAGCAAAACCATAAATGCTCTAGTGGCAGCTCGTACCCGCTCAAGTTCAGAAAAGTCATGGTTACTAAAAACTTGTTCTACTTCAAACTCCCAAGCTAGATAAATAGCAGGATTAAATCTACCAAATGCGGTAAAGAGATAACCTGACCATGTGGTTGTGTGTTGTCCCAACTCGTGATGGTGAAGATGTGTCGTGGTCAAGAACTTCTATCTCGGAACCTGTCATGATTAGTAGAAACAAGAAACAAAATTCCAGAATAATGTTCCTATGAACTACTAGGATGTGGTTGTAAAGTGCTCACAGATAAAGCAAATATCAATATCTTACAAGTTCTTACCATCGGCGGTGGTGACAGAGCAACCAGCGATGTCAAATAACTCTGAAGATTGTGTAAAGCGATTGCCAGAGAGCGTACATATACGGTGTAGAAATATGTGGAGCTGGGTTGGCTATATATGGTAGCAAAAGATTAGCAATAATCAATTCAGAGATGCAATGTTGAATAAGCGCTCAACGACAGTCTTGTCTGGTCCTAGGCTAGACCGGACTAGAGCGCGAGCCTAGAACACTAATGAGGTCACGGCGTAGCACAACTAGCATCAATGAAGGTTACTAAGTAGCTCTTGACAGCAAGATATAAGTGAAGATCACAAGTGAGTGAAGATAATGATGAAAACAACTACCAAGCAGGACATACAACAACTCTCTCCAACTTTCCTCTTGAAATGTTTGAGCCAATTTTCTAATAAATTCTTTCAAAGAATGCTACTAACTCAAGCTTTCAATGCAAAAAAATCACTCAATTCGAGTTGATATGAGGAGTCAAAGAATTGTAAACTGGCGAAAAAAATTGGAACAAGCTGTGTTCACGAACTTCAGAGGGCAAAAGACCTATTTAGAAGCCGATTTTGAGGTGTCAAATATTGAACTAGCTTCTGCAACTATTTAGATGCGGCTCGTCGCTAGCTTTAATTTGAGTACTCACGGAGTCAAAACGGACTTCGATATGAGGAAGATACACCTGTTTTACTGAACAGTGCGCAAAACAGATTCCAATCCGAATTCAGGTACGAGATTGATTCTAGATAGATCCGATTTTTTCTTCTCTTTTTTCCTCACACTTTTTTCTTTTTTCTCTCTCTTTCTTTTTTTTCCTTTCCTTTTTTCTCTTTTTTCTCTCTTTTTTCTCCCTCTTTCCAAGACAAACTAGATAAGATGCAGATTGGATCTGGCGAAGGTGTGAATGACCTCAACTATGATTATGACAATGAACAGTCGTAGCACGTGGTGAAATTAATAGATGGGATGGTGGACAACGAAGGCATAATGATGCAGCGGCGTGACTAATGTGACGAACTCGAAACTCTAAAGGAACAAGACACTAAGACCAGCAACTCAACCGACGATGCAACCGATAATTCAATAATGCAACCAATGAAAAGAAAATTGCAAAGGCTCGGAGTGGCTTGGACAAGGGTGAATAGATCTAACTATTTTTGTGGCTTTTCTTGGACAATAGGTGAAAAATAAATCTAATCAAGGGCGGAAATTCTCACGAGCAACACGAAAATTGATACCACTTGATAGAGGCGGGGTGTCGATCTTTCGATGAGATGATAACTATCGATTTGGTGGAGACTTTGGCGATCCGACTACAAGCGTGCTGACGTTGCGCCTTGTCGCTAAACCAACTCCGAGAGGTTATTGACCACGCGGAGCACAATCAACGACCACGAAGGTCTATTCCTGCAAACAATCGAAGAACAAGCAAGAATATGATAAAGCAATCTGAATGCAGTATGTATGAAGTATTGATAAGGTGGGGATCGTGGCGGTCTTGGTGCAGTCGTTGGACACAAGCGAAGTACGAAAGTTGCAATGGCTAACTTTAACTAAACAAATCCCGAGGGAAAAGCTACTAGATGGATCTATTATATAGGAGCAGGGGTGTGGCCAAGGAGGTGGGAGGGCCCAAGGCAGCCTAAAACTAACCCTAGGTCGTACAAGGCCAATGAAGTGATGGAGTGACAGTGCTGGACTGGTAGGTTTGACTCGGATTCTGGTGCAGCGTCAGATTGTTTTGTCCACAACTCAACGCTCCGGACGGATTTTAAGGTGATTCCATTGTGCTGGAAAGAGCATAAATCTTCTTTCCAACAAAAAGAATCACCCAATTCGGAATCCGTATGAAATAGTTGTTGGCGTTTTGAGTCGGTATGTCATGCAGTCGAATCGAATCAAACATGAGAGACTTGGACTCTATCTTCTCTTCTTGGACCAAAGTGACGTGAGAGGACTTTTGAACAGCAAATAAACATCTCTTTCTTCCTTATTCATATGTGGATTGTACAAATGTATACACCTGCAATTAGACAAAACACAAAAGTGTGTGAAGTATTTTTGTTGGATAACATAAATAGATTATTGAATAGTTTGCACTAGAAATCACCTCACAAATATGCATGTATGCAATATTTTGGTCATATACAAGGTACTTTTGGCCCAAGAGAAGATAAGTCCAAGTCTCATGTTACGGATTCAGATTCAGACTACCTGACTCAAAACGCCAACAACTATCTGGGACTCCGAATTGGGTGATTCTTTTTTTGGAAAGAAGATTTCATGCTCTTTCCAGCACAATTGAATCACCTTAAAATCCGTCGGGCGTTGAGTTGTGGACAAACAATCTGACGCTGCACCAGAATCGAGTCAAACTACAAGTCCAAAGGTGTTCGTCACCTCCACTTGGGCCCATTGGCCTTGTACGACCTAGGGTTGTTTTAGGCTGCCTTGGGACGTCCTCCACCTCCTTGGCCGCCACCTTGCTCCTATAAATAGATCCATCTAGTAGCTTTTCACAGATTTGTTTAGTTAAAAGTTAGCCATTGCAACTTATTGCCGTTTGTGTCCAACGACCAGACCAAGACGCTACGGATCCCCACCTATCAATACTTCATACATACCGCAATATTCAGATTGCTATCATATTCTTGCTTGTTCTTCGATTGCTTGCAGAATAGACCTTGTGGTCAGGTTGATTGTGCTCCCGTGTTAACCTCTCGGAGTTGGTTTAGCGATTGCTAAGGCGCAACGTCGTGCGCGTTTGTAGTCGGATCGTCAAGTCGTCTCCACCAAATCGATAGTTATCATCTCATCGAAAATCGGGACCCCGCTCTATCATACTCTTGAGGATCATTGGTTCCATTGAACTTGGCATTGTGAACTTGAGCTTGCCATAGCGATGTTCTTCATTGTTTTGAGGTCGATGTTGATGATGCGTTCTTGGCGTGGAGGTAATCATCCTCATGTTGCTCTTGGCGAGAGGAAGTCCATGATCAACTTGCTCTTGTTGACCTTGAGGTTGAGGTTGAGCTTGAGGAGCTTGTGGAGGAGCTTGGAGCGGCGTTGCGCGCGTGGATGGTAGTTCCTCTCTTGTATTTCTTCCGGAAGGGCTTCCTCTTGATTGCGCCTTTCGCGATTGCGGTTGGCGAGCTCGACTTGATGCTTGAAGGGCGTTCGCCTCAAGAGCTTGTGCTTCTCGTTGTTGTTGTTGAAGGCGTTTAGTCTCGGCGTCTTGTTGCTCTTGGTGTGGCGCTTCGTTCTTGTTCTTGTTGGTGCGAAGGCGTTGTCGTTCTTGGAAGCGAGCAAGCGCCATTTGGCGATTGAGGACGAGCTTCTTCATCAACTTGCTCTTGGAGATTCTTGTCGTGTAGTGGGTTGCGAGATGCATAGCGGTCTTGATCTTGTGCTCGACGAAGAATGTTCGATGACGGTGTGCTTGTGTCGGAGAAGGAGTCGTCGGATGGCGACTTGAGTGGCTCCGTCTTGAGTGTGAAGAGGTAGAAATGCGCGGTTCACCAACAAAGCGCGGATCTCGTCCATTCTTGCATCGTTCTCTCTTTCTTGTCTTGTCGAGTTTGTTGTCGAAATGTCAGTGTCACGTTTCTCGGAGAGTCGCAAGTCGGTGGAGAGGTTGTCGATCGTTCGTCATTGCTTGTTGCTCTTGATGGAGAGCTCGTTCTTGGCATAAAGAGGTGGCTCTTGGTGACGTATGATGACATGTCGTCGTCTTGCTCGATGAAGAGTGGATTTGTAGAAGAACTTGGCCTATCCATCATTTCAAGCAAATTGTGAGTGGAAGAAGGATAAGAACGAAACCAATGTACCTTTGACCGAAGTTGAAAATGAATCAAGTTCACTCAAATGCGGACAATGAAATAGCACTATTGGTACCGATCCTTGTCGATTCTCACACCTACACAAGTAAAAGCTTTTGGTGGAGCTTGGTTAGATGGTGGCACAAAATTGATTGCAATCGTTAGCTTGACTCAAAATGTTGAAGAAGATTAGCAAATCATATGCAACAAGTAGACCAAGCAAGTAGTGGTACACGGAAACACACCGCAAATAGATAAATGGGATTGTGCAAACCAAAATGAGCCAAAATGTGGAATCCACGAAAATGCTCTTGTTGCACAATACTAGAGAGACGCTGCGATTGCACAATAGGCGGATCGGAGCTTGTGCACAACCTACTAGGCAAAAATGCAACGATCTCTATCCCATTATGCTATATGTATGGTGTATCGGTTGCAATGATCCAAGATGATCTGATATGACAATCTTAATGTTGTATGATGCTATGCTTGTTGCTTATAAGCTCTTTGCTTATCTTCCCTCTTTGCTTAAAAGCTTGAGTGGCTCTTTCTCTTTTGAGCTCTTTTCTTATGCAAACTTGACGAACTAAGATAGCAATTGTGTATGCGATGACAACTTTGTGACACACAAGTTGATTCGAGATATGCACCTCGATTGTATGTATGATATGGTGTATGCAACTAATGTGCACAAGTTACGTTGCGGCAATACTCAATGGCTAGTCTCGGTGGGTAAGCAAGCATAAAAGATGGTATATGATGGTTATCAATGCAATTGCAAGGTATGATGAGAGATGTAAATCGATGTTACCGTCCGTGGCGAAGATGAGTAGCCGACCAAAATGAGCGTTTGTTGTTGATGTCACACAGCGCCTAAATAGCGAAACACAAGAGGACAAAATCTCACTCAAATTGTCGAACTCAACTGAATGGAAATGCAGAGTTAAGTCTTGGGGTTTGGCAAGTGGAAATGGTGGTGGATAGGGTGGGGAGGATGTATGGATGTGTGGATGGTGGTGGAGGTGGATGGTGGACTGAGAACTGCAGTTTGAGAGGAAGCGGATGATCGGGCGGAGCGGATGATCCGAAGTCCGGATGATCCGGGCAGGTCAACGACGTCTGAGGCTGCTCGGGAAGAACTTGAAGCAGGGAGAGAAATTTGGCGATTCGGGAATTTTGGGTGGCTTCGAGGGAGAAGGTGGGGAAACACAAGATCCACGAGTTACACACAATCCACGGATCAAAAACAACAAAACATCATCAAAACTAACAAATCACAAAAATATTGGGGGTATTTTGTGGGGATTTTCGGGTTTTAGGATGAAAACAACAAAATCAAGCTAGAAATCACGAGGTAGGCTCCAAGCGTGATCAACGTGGCTCATGATACCATATGATGTGGTGGAACCCTAATCGATCTTTCACGTTTGGAGGGATCCTACGGAGGGAACACGAAGAGCGGCAGGAGAGAGGAAATCACGGGGAAGAGCAGAGAGACACTCAACCGACAAGAGATGAATCACACAAGGTCTAGATCATCGAAGCACAGTGATACATGGTCCAAAATCAACAAAGGAAAGATACAAAGGTGATAGAGGCAAAGGTGTCCCGTCTTTCGATGAGATGGTGGATTTTGCTTTGGTGGAAGTTGACTTTGACGATCCGACTCTGAGCGTGCGGGGCGTCGGCATATAACAATTGCTAAACCAACTCCGAGAGGTTATTGACCAGCGGGAGCACAATCAACGACCACGAAGGTCTGTTTCTGCGAGCACGAAGAACAAGCAAAAACTCCCAGTCTGGAAAAATCGGCTAGGCAGTTTTAGACCATTTGTAGACTTTTCGAAAAATTTTGTTGCGAAGCAAAAAAAAAAAGAAGAAAAAAAGTGCAAAGAAAAAAAGAAAAAAAAATTCAGGTGTGCTCCTCCCTTGTTTACGTGCAGCGCCCGTGATTTTGTTAGTGTTCTAGGCTCGCGTCTCTAGCACGGTCTAGCCTAGGACCAGCCACGATCTCGCGTCGTTGGCGTTTCTTCAACTTTGCATCTCTGAATTGATTATTCTTGACCTTTTTGCTACCATATTATAAGCCTTCCCAGCTCCACATACATCTCGTCGTGCGTTTGATTCTCCACAGTAATCGCTATATCCAAGCTTTGAGAGTTTTGACTACAACGGTTGCCGATCACCACCTGCTTTGGTAGGCTGTAAGAATTTGAGATTTGCTTCACGGTTTGTGACTGTCCACCACTCCACCACACCACCACCACCACTTCCTAGTAGCATGGGATCATATTCTTGTGTGTTTCTATTGCTGCTAACCATGGGGAACAGGCCGATGAGACTGATGGGAGAACACGACAAACAAACAGCTACATGATAAGTTTCAGCAAATGATGATTGGACAGGTGCAAGATGTGGTAAACAGATTTGCGAGGCCATGGAAAGATAGATGGCATTGAGAAGGCGTTTGAAACAAAGCTTGATAGCAAGTTTGATGAATTGCTCGCGCGTTTTCCACAACCACCTGGCTGCACCTATCGCACTCACCATGACAACAACTTCGCCCTTCCGAATCAGTATGGACGAGAGCTCAGGCGTGTTCCTATTGAGCCAGGACAAAATTCTGGTGGCTGCTACTGCTGTTGGTGCTTCTTTGGCTCCTCTCCTCTGCTTCTTTGGTACCGCAAGCGAGGATGATTATGTGGAAGATTACGAGGATGAGGTTGATCAACATAGAACTACGTGCAACCACCAGCACCACAACCACCAATCGTCCATGCAAATAATGGTAATGTTAGGGCTCCCCTCAGTGCGAGATCATGACCATCTCCCTAAACTGAAATTGAATATTCCACCATTTGAGGTAGATATGTTCTGATATATATCTTACTTGGGAGTTATTGAACAACGATTTACATGTTTACAATATCCACGAGGAGACGTGTTCTGCTGCTGTTTGTGCTTTCACTAGCTTTGCATGTGTTTGGTGGTCGAACATTGTAGATTATATCCTGTTCCAGCTACTTGGGCTGCTTTGAAAACTGCTATGCGTGCTCGTTGGTGATGTGGGGTGGAACCCTAATTGTCGATCTTTCACGTTTGGAGGGATCCTCACGGAGAACACGATGAACACGGGGAAGAACGGAGAGAAATCTGAAACACTCAAGAACAAGTCCAAATCACACATCCACTAGACAATCAAACACACAAGATCACAAGGTACATGAACAACAAAGGAAAGATACAAGGTAAGGTTCATCTCCAAGCGGAGGTCTTGATGATATCCTAGATGGATCTTCCCAAAGGGTCTTGATGATATCCTGAGGATCTTCTCACATGGAGGTCTTGAACTCCATGGGAGTGTGTCTCTCTCTCTCAAGAGTAGAGGTAGGGCAAAGCTCACCTAAGAATGAGCTATCATATTTGCTAACCCTAGAAAGGAGGTGGAGGTGGTCTATTTATAGTCTAAGCCACGAAGGGGTAAGTGGGAGGGGATACAAGGCCAAGGCCAGCGTGCGCATACAGGCGAGGCGGTGTCCGTGCTCATGGGCGGTAGTACCGCTTGAGCGGTAATCTGCTGCTGGGCATAGTACTGCTCGGCGTGTAGTACCGCTTGCTTTGGGCGGTAGTACCGCCTTTAACTTGGTCGGTCCTTCTTCTTCCGTCTTCGCTTCGGGCCCTCATGGGATGGTGTAGTTGTTCCTTGGCGCTTGCACTCCTCCTCAACATCCGTGAAGCTCCGACAATACCTATGCATGCACAGAGAAGTGTCAAGTAGTATACCATCCTCGAAGGGGTCAAGTGAGCATGTAAAGGAGAAGATTCACCTTTATGTATGAGAAGTAAGTGCATGCGTGTCACTTGCCAAGCGGACTCTTGACATGGTGATGACAGGATGCTCCGCATCATCCCTCCCCTTGGAAAGATCGACCTCGGATCAAAACCAAATCACCATGGGAAGAGATGGCCGCCATGAAGAAGTGGGCGTTCACCAAGTACTCGTCATCTTCAAGCTGCAATGGGCACTCTCCAATGTCGCACCGTCTTGGGGTTCCTTCAAAATGAGCAATGACAACAAACACTTGGAAAAACAAATGTGGTTAGCATTAGTGCAAAACCAAGCATTCAAGAGGTGATTAAGCCAAACAAGTGTTGTCATCAAGCATAGCATATGGTTTGACAAAGGTTGTGACATGGCATGTAAGCACATAAATTGAGCACAATCAAGTATATCATGGGAACAAGCTAGCAAATGGGAGGTCAAGATGCAAATATATGTGATAAGAGGACAAGCATCTACCTCAAGGTCATAAAGCATGCATAAAGTGCTCAATGAATGGTCTATGGTAGGCATAAGAGTCATTCACAACACCAAAGATAGTGAAATGTCTAAACACATGGGGAAGTGCAAGACAATCCAAGCATAATGCATAGGGTGTAGTGAAGATCGTGCACTCAACACAATGGAAAGAGCAATTGTTCAACATGTGTGAGGCAATCAAGTCAAGCATGTG